>VUYV01000059.1:4560538-4622948 GCA_008711295.1 Anarhynchus alexandrinus
AAAGGGTAGGAAAAATAATTAAGTCATTGCATTGTTGACAATTACTGGAGAGGAGGTTAAACAGCTAGCTGGCTTTGTATTGCTGCCATCCAGAATAGCTAAGAACTGATGGATGCTTTGTGGGGTGGGAGAAATAAACATCAAATAAGTAATTATTTTTTTATCTCTTCTAGATAATTTCTTCAAAACACTTAGACGAAAACAGTATTTTCTTCTACTTCTGGAAAGAAAAGCAGAAGAGGGAAGAACCTCTCATTTACAGTGGACAGCTAACAAATCTAAACAATGGAGCCCTCCAAGGCACATCTACTAACGATGAGAAGATCAGCTACAGTTTTTGCATCAATAGCTTATAGAAACTAATCATCCATCCACAGAATAGTGCTCACATAAAATGTAAATGTAGGATGTATAAATACCAACCCAAAATAACTAGACCCGTTCACTGAGGCTTAGAAAGCACAGACAGACACAGGAGGTCTAACTTTTAGAGGGGGCACATATATGCACATAATTTATCAATACAGGTATTTCAACATCCAAGTGGCTAAAAATTACCTCCTACTACCCAAGGGTGCCAAGAACATAGTATTTGCAGATGGTTTTGCTACAGATGCCACCTAGTCTATGGGAAATATAAGCAAAAGCGCACTAAATATTAATCAGGTAAAGACTTTTTCCAGCTCATCTGTGAAGTAGCAGCCTTTAGTGTTCCCAAATGCGGGACAGACTTCCAGCTGCTCAGGATTAAGGGGGTAGAAACCTGCCAGTCACACTGACCTACTATCCTGCATTAGCAGGGTTGATGGGAAGACAAACACATTCAGGAGCTTTCCTTCACAGATCAGATCTTTGGCGTAACTTTCCAAATCCGACCAGGCAACATCTGTTATCTTCTCAGCAGCTTAAGGACAGCTAGTTTGAAACACTCGAATATCACGCTGCTCAACCAGATGACAGAGCCCAAACACAAATGTAGAATTATTTACTTAAACTTTAAGGCCTCAAATAACAGCACTTATAAATCAGCCAGGTAAAACCCAGCTGGTTGACTCAGGTAAGTCACCCTGAGCTCCCTGCTTCCTAGGCATCGTCACAACTTTGGCCTGAAGAAAAATGCAACAGACCATAATGCAAGACTTGAAATACAGTTTTCAGGTTTTAAGCATTCAAGTGGAGCAAACTGAACACACCAAGCACAAGCTCCATCTGGCAGCAGTGAAACACTGAGCCATACGTACCTGAATGCAAGGTAGCGACTCCTACACGCTACTCCCAGGATTTCAATCACAACTGAGCAAACATGACAAGAGAGCACAACAGGCACTCCATCAAATTTTGTGTGGCAACACACTTTCTTTACTTAACCCAAAGTGCATCCTACTTTAGAATTAAAGTTACAAAACTCAGTGGATTCCCTGTGGAAGCCCAGGAAGTGACTCCTCACCCTCAATAATAAAATTACTGGTGTCAGATTCCCTTGCTGGACTTAGTTCCTCTTCAGACGGGTGCCTGGCTCCACAGCCAGCCATATACGATGTGGAAAGGGAGATGAATATATACTGAGAATGCCCCTCGGGATCACAGCAATGGGAACTCCACATTTCACAAGAGGACTGACGTCACATTGACACTGTTTCCCCAAGATTTAATGATGTGTTTCGTAACAAAAAAATGAAAGAGTTGGTGGGAAGAAGGGGTTCAGGTCTAGAGCAGGTCCACAGGGAGCAGAAAGGGAAAAAGGACACACAAAACTTCTTACGCCATCAGGTATAGCCCACAGCCTCCACGCCTTTCAGGCACCACTTCTTGCACAGCTCACCTACATTTCATCTCGTTACCATTTCTTTACAGCGCTGGCTCCCCAATTGCCCACGTGGCAACTTCCATGTCTCTCTTCCCTTCAGGGCACGCCAGCCATCTCTTCCCAGGCAAGGCTTGTGTTGCCTGCCTCCCTCTTTCCCATGCCTGGCCTACCCCAGCACTAACCAAGGCCATCAGGTCAGCCCCCACCCCACAGACAAGTTTCTCGACCATCAACAGGTAAATCCCAGTTCAGGAAGGGAGCTGCTCCCCTGCTCCCACTCTGAGTGGCCTCTCCACCCCACCAGCCTAAGTAGTCCAAAATGAAATCACAGCCATTTGTGTATGGTTGATTTACTTACCTGGGGAGCAAGCTGCTTCTCACACCATTCACCCCACCTTCCTAAATGAGAAATTGTTACCTCCTCTATCCTCACAGTACTGTGAGGCTCCCCAAGAGCCACCAGGGCAGCTGCAATACAGCATCTCCAATTAAAAGGACAAACTATCAGCATAGGCAGACCACAAATAACATAACCTATATTGCCAGCCTAGACTGATTATTGCAAATGGTCAGAGGAGCAACGTCCATACAAAATACCTTCTACTGGCTCCACCATCACAAACAGGTGGAAATGCTCTTAGGAGCCTATGGGAGTTACTAATCCCATGTTGACAGAAGTTGGTCTCATTTGATAAAAGGGGCACTTTTGCACACATCACTTTCTAGCACTTTCTCCATGTGCAAGATGAACAAACTGTAAGAGAGACCAGAATTAACAGGCCAGTAGCAGCAGTGCTGCACAGACGATCATTACTTACCAATGATAATGCAGCACCAAACTATAGCCACAGAAAGCAGTTAAGTGCTCTGGGTGTTTGTGTTTTTTCCTTAAATGGTTCGAAGGATTTGTAGAAAGTTCGTCAAAGTCAATCTTCAAGTTTCTATATCCCTGCTTTGAGAACATGAATCCACCAGATAGTTTTTTTGGTTTCTAAACAGTTAACCAGAAACACTCCTTCAGCCAGGAAAGGTCAGTTGGTTGTTCCACTGTAACTGTGCCAATAATTTTGCTTTTTACTAGGCTCCATGGCAAGCTGCCAAACAGGAATGCAAGTCTGTCACAGTTCTGCTGACATTTAATTTTTGCTTCTCAAGTTCCCTCTCCCTCCACCTTTTTTGCCAAGATAAGCTTACCAGATAACACAAACTATTCTTAACTCCTTCTTGTCTTAAACGGGAACATCAGGACTTCAGATCATGAAAGCAGGATCGAAAAGGAGATTCCTTATAACATGGCTACCTCCAATATACCGATGGATAACACATCTAGTGCCTAGGAACCAGAGAGGAAGACCTGGGTATCCACCACTGTTGGATCTGGACCCAGGAGCCGTCACCCACACTTAATGCTGCCCTCCTGTCCACAGCAGAGCCAGCTGGTGCTGTGATCCAATTAGCTCTCATTCACTGACTGAATTTGGATGGGAAACTTGGGTGCTGCAGAAAGTGACACTGGCAAGACAACATGTTCCAGTTCCTAATTAATTTTAAGGGTGATTGGCAGTTTTGAACCTCCAAGTTGTGTGAATTTAAGAAGCTTTTGTCTCCTGAGCTAAGAAAGTTACCATCTGTAACTCTCCACACTTGCAACACTACTTTCAGACATCTCAAGCTGAACATCTAGAACCTGAGATGCAATGGCCGCTTTGGAAAGTTTCGTTCATTTATAGGCACTGCAATCCTGGCTTCTGCAAAGAATGGTATCAACCTCATCTGCTGAGAAAGAGTCTTCCAACTAGGCAAGTGTGCTCTTATCTGCTTACACCCCTCCCACGTTCACCATCAATTGGCTCAGTTCCTCCTCGGTTCCTGTTCTACAAGATTATAGCAGCTACCTTTCATCCTGATTCACTTTGGATACACGATTCATTGAACCACTTGATGCAGGATTCACCTGACAACTTTCACTTGGCTAAACAACTCAAGATGAGATGTCTGAACTCCCTCTGCATTTAAGGAAGAGGCACATATCTCAGAAGGTTTTTCACACGCACCTACCTCTCACCACTGACTACAGTCAGTGATTAAGGGCCTAAATGATTATTGTAGACTAGACTCTCAACCCAGCAGTACATAAAGCTAATCAAGGTGAATCCTATACACTCAACCTTGATCTACTGGTGTCCACTATTAACTTCTTACCTCACTGGTCAAATCCAACCAAAATCCACATTTGAGAGAAGAAATTCTTTCCCAGCGGTAACTGGGTTCTCCCAAATTTTGCGAAGACAGGCTGAACAGAGATCCAGCATCTGAATATCTGAAAGCTCATACCTAGTAATACTTTACCCTGTTAGCTGACTTCTTCAAACAGATGTGGCAATCCAGTATAAAAATTTTACATGAGAGAAAGATTATTAACGAGGTGAGAGGAAGGAGATCTACTACATAAAAAGTTGAAGTGAATAGGACACATTAGCTGTCCCTGCTGAACACAGTCTACTTGTTCATCAACTGCATTTCCTCTCAGGTGTGCCTAGACTTCAGCAGCGAAGAACTGTTGTACATACTGATTCCAGTGTGTTTTTCCAAGCCTTTTGAGATAAAAGGGTGCTGCTTAAGAAAGTATGCCAACAACATGAAAAGATGAATTGGTTGTAAAACTGAACCAGGAGGAGTCACCCAAGAGGAAGCAGAACATGCATACCCTTCAACATATTGCTCTCTGAACACTTGCTACAGATGGGTCCCTCAGTGAGAGATACATATAGATATGACCTAGCATAGATCTTTCATTTATTTTCACCTGAAGCAAGTTTTCTGACACTCTTTTGTAAAAGCTAAATGAGGCAGTGGGGCGAGGGGAACATCACAAAGCAAAACCATGTCCTTCCGAAATAAGCTCAGCTGAGCAAAGCATCCACACATACTCACAACGTGAGCCAGTACTGGGGACTAAAACACAACTTCTCACTCTGCAAAAAACCCACTCAGTAATAGGAGATAAAGCTTAATCAAAAGCAACACTTCCAGGGCTTTTATTCATGTTAGGGTCGCTACAAATGCATGGATTGTTTTATTTGTGAGGGTGGATAAGAACACGTTTTTATCAGATTTTTTTTTTCCAGCAGAAGCAAAGCAGAAAGGCAAGTCCTCCTGTTCAGTTTCTCCCTGGGTTCACAAGTGATGATGTACAGATAACGGTGTTTTAATGGCACCTCTCACCCAATGACCCCAAAGTGCTTTTACTTCCCTTAATGAACTCGGCTTCACAGCAGCTTGACAGGTCCATTTTACATGGGAACTAAGAGAGATGAAGTAATTTATCTATGCCATGCAGCAGCACAAAATCAGCTCCTACCAGCCCAGCAATTTATGCAATAGACTGTACTTGCTTTTGCACAGCATCCTGTCCCAGAGCATGCTGTCACTAGGGAGGTGACACACTTCTCAAACTCTATCACCTGCTCAGACACTACTGTGTAGGTGCTTTCCAGCCCCAGCCCTACAAAATGCTAAGTCAACAATGGCTTAAGATACTCCTTCCATCAGAGGCTTAAGACCTACACTGTTGTTTACATTATTAATGTTTCCTGGCAACTTCACTCTTCTTCCCCATTACCTTTGGGCAAGGAAAAGTCTAATTCTCTGACTAGTTAACCAAGGAAGCAGATTACTGTGGGGAGGGGGTGAAGATAATACAGACATGGGAAGATTGATCTTCCCAACACTTAGAACCCAGACCACCTTCTAGATTATAGGAATTTAATATTGCAGCTACACGTCAAGGTTTTTCCATTGAACATGTGCACTATGGCTTAAGGTAGAGAACAACATGAAAAGAGAATATGCTAAATACAAAAAAACAAAAGTTCTTGCAGCAGAAATAAATTAAAATTTGATTAAACAACCAATTTGGATCAAAATGCTCCAAAACAGTAAGGTGCCCCTGCAATCAACACGAAAGGCCCACTGGTATACCAAATGAGGAATCACAACAAAGTTGCCTTGGCAGAAGTTGCATGAAACCTACAGGGGCAAGAATATTAGCCAGCTCTCACTTCAGCCTCAGCAAAAGCGAGATATTACTGCTTTGGTGCCAACAGACAGCATCCTGATTCCCTGTGCCACCCCTCCAGAGGGGAAAGCACTCAAATCCTAATGCTAAGGGACCATTGTTCTGTTACGGCAAAGTTTCACCCTGAGACAGGCCAAGTTGAAATTCTCTTGGCATATATTACACAAACATGATGCTACAGGACTCTTGCATGGGAGAATTAATTTGTTTTGAATTCACCATCTTCTGCCAACACAGGATTGCACAAGATGGGGATAAGGGTGAGACGAAAGACGAAAGGGCTCAAGGTCCTAAAGCTTCTCCAGGGAAGTACTTGACTTAGGGACCTGGTTTTTGCTGACCGCAAATCAGTGCCCCCGTACCATTTTAATGGGTTTTATCTTAATAGATGAAATAAATATTTCCAGAAGGGAAACATAATTGTGCCCAAGTGAAAACAAGCTCCTCAGTATGACTAAATACAGCTTGCATCAGCCAACTCACCCCACAAACTGACATCTTAAATGCAAGTAACTCTGGACAACTCCTGCATTTCTGCCAAACTAGATATCATTAATTTATGCAGTTCTTTGTTCCCATAAGACTTCAATTTATAGGTCATATCTTTACTTCCCTTTACTGAGAACAACAAACAAGAATTTACACTTCCCTTTCTCTTACAAGCACAGTCATGCATTTTACCCTTATTGTTTGATTAAAGCTGTTTCAACCACTGAGAACCTTGTGCTATGTTTTCAGAGGCAGCCTGATGGCTCTAAAATAACCGTGAAGACAGAAGGTGGAAGACAGTCTTCCTAGGGTAGATGTTTTTATAAATTTGAATGGAAAAATATCAAGCTATTCCCATGATTTCTCCACAATTTTACGAATCAAAGTATAAAAGAAAGATGCAGGCTGGCACCCAAACATATTAATATTCTGATACATGCCTCCAGTTTCATATTTTCCTGCCACCCACCCCTTCCCCCCACTTTAATATAGCAAATTTGCTCCTAGTTAAATGGAACTTTTCTAGAATATATTAAGACAAGAAAAACTCTTTAGGCAGATGCTTTGCTGATGACTGGTACCAGTTTTTCCAGTCTCCTGGTTTCCAGACAGATTTGCTGTCCTTCAGTGTTAATATTCCTCTTGACACTCACATTTCCTATTTCAAGATTTTATTAGACAAAGAGCCAAAAGGAAACCAGAGAATATCTTCCAGCTCTGTCTGCTGAACAGATACAAAGAGGGAGCTCTCTTCTATGATCAGCTCCATAACACAAAATGGAAAAAAATGAACAGTTAGAAGGGGAATCCCTGCTTTAAAAAAAAACAAAAAATATGCTATCAAGGAATTAAAAGAAAATTGACTGTGTAGCAAATTAGCAGATCTGGGATAAATAGCATTTAAACCTAGCTAATGACAGAATGGACTGGGAGAAAAATACGGTTCTCTCTTACAAGCCCAATACTAGAATAGTGAATCCACAAATCTAAGGACCTTAAGTGGTTTGGGATTTTTTAGTGCTCTTGTAAAGCACTTTTGAAGCAGTATGACTGAATGGATTTCAGGGGCAGCAAAGACACAGGAGTAAAAAATTCCATTTTCAGGACATAAGCTGCCCCCAGCTTCAGGACAGAGGACAAAGTGCACTGTTCTCAGTGCCTGATGTTACAAACTTCAAAGTCACCTGATATTTTTTTTTGTACTGCAAAGTATGCATTTCTACCATTGACTTTTCCAAGTATGACTAAGATATGCACTTTCTGTGCCTTATGTAGCTATTTATAGTAATAGAAGTGCAAGTTCATACTCAAGGTGGGGTTTGGGGGATTTTTTTTTTTTTTAAATTGCACATACTAATTAACACAATACAAACAACTCCTTCGTCCTATTGTGTTGCCAGCTTCCTCTCTTTCTCTAACTCACTACTGATTTATCTCTAGCACACACCATAGGCCCCATGAGCAGGGATTGCTTACAGAGCAGTTACAGATGAGTAGTAGATACCGTGCTTACTGTGCTTTGAAGCAGAGTTTACCTATTTGCCATGCTGCTTCTAGTCTGAAGGATTAAGCCTAATAACCCACACACACCATCCCCACTGCCTGAGACAACGGCTCCAAAACAATGCCATGCAATTTAAAGGATCAACATGGTCACATATTATCTTGCATGCCCCATCTCATCAACTCAACTCCTGCTTCATTGGCTTTCAAAGCAATGAAGCTTGCATTCATGCCTCCCTTTCCTGTACCTTGTTCTGAGGACATATTCTCTTCTCTCCCCTTCTCTTACTCCACAAGTTTACTTTCCGCCTTCTGGCACGCACCTACACTACTTTTCTCATCCCTCAGCCTCATCCCCTACCTGTTTTTACAAACAAAATCCTTCTGTAATTTTCATGCATTTCACACATGCTACCCCATCTCTCGCTCTCCCCTTGAACACAATCCCATCCTGGCTACTCAGCCACAGATGCCACCCCACACATCGTTGAGCTGAGCACAGAAGCAGCAGCTCTAGGCAACTCTGCCTCTACTTCTGCCTCTCCCTGCCTCGAGAGAAAATAGAAGTACCACCCAGGAACAGCCTCCCCCTTGGGGGAAAAAAAAAAAAGCCTCAGACACCAGCAAACCCCGTTACAGACACCAAGCAGCAACACTGCCTAAGCCACCACACACACTCAACTCTCAGCTACTTTTTCCCCTAAAGTGAAAAGCTGCCTGACATCTCACAAGCTTTCTTGCTTTCCCCACAGCCAGTAGATTGCACCCGTACTTTCACGCCTCATCCTTCCCTGCCTCAGCCCCACAGGCCTATCAATAATCAAGCAGTAGTTGGGGCAAAGGAGGTAAGGTCCTGATGACAGTGCAGAAAGCAGAGCTGTTTCTCCCCAAACCAACACACTTTAGAGCCACATTTAACACATTCCTGCTTCAGCACAACCTAATCAGCACCAAACCCTGCAGGTTTCCCCAAGTCTGCCCCACTCCGGCCTCTTTCCCAGCAGCTTCCACTTGCAGCTATTTTTCTTCTTAAAGCAAAATGCTCAGCAGCTAAAGCAGACAGACGAAGTCTACGCTGTATTTTCAAATAATTACAACTACTGATAGGAAAGAGCAGGGCTCTGAAAGGCCATTGATAATGAGAGGAGAACAAAATTAGCCTTGTGCTATTGATAGTTTGTGCCTGCTGTAGCTGTTCCTGTACTGAAGAACATGTGCAGCTGTGGCTGTGAAGAAACACATTTTTGCCATCAATTCATATGGCTGACATGCAACTCAAGACATAGACCAGTGTCAGCCAAGTGCATATGCTTAAGAAGTTATTAATAGCAGGAAAGCAATGTAATCAGTATGTGCTCTCCAACTACCGGCACAAGCTTATAAGGCAGAAAGTTCTCACCTGTCTGGCCACCCTCCTAGCTTCCCAGTAAGGTTTAGAGTCTTCTACAGCTTTTCCAATCTTCTTCACCAGTTCATCCAGTTTTACCGTTGCTTCGACCAGCACCGAGCGGAACTTCTGGCGTGCATCCTTCAAAATGTTGCAGAAAGAAAAGAAAGGACAAAGACGGATTAGAGTTTTAAAATTTATTCCTGCCTGTTTGTTCCTACCTTCAGGATGCTCTTTTAGATTCACACACAAACTGATACATTCAAAATAGTTACTGTCATTTGGACTAAGCCAGAATTCTTCAGTAGAGGCAATAATGGAAACCCAGAACCGCATCCGAAAGCTAGCGTCCTGGACACCAAATCTTTGCCTTTCAGAGACAACTTTTAAGTCTGCTACAAAAGTGCTAGCTGTCACCTCTGGCAGGGTTTCTCAGAGAGGAACAGCTTGTAAATGCCTTGCTCGGTGAGGAGGCAAACAGCAGTGTAACAAGTTCTGAGAGGGAGTTCAATGGCAAAGACACTTATCTAGACAAAGCTAGAATGGGGCTAGGGGGCAGGCCAAATCCCCATAGCAGGCTGGCAAATTGGCTGGAATCAGCATTTCCTAAACCATAGTGTATCCCATCCCTAGTACTGTTTCCCCCAGAGACACCATTTCACAATGCAGACGAGGATGGACAGGATCTGCTTTCTGCAGGAAGAACTGGACACTTCCCACATGGTACGTCTTCAAGTCAGCTCCTCTTTCTTTTTATAAACACATCCTACTTACTTCAATAGCAGCAAAAAACTTTCCAAGGTCCTCATGGCAAGACTGCCTGCCATAAAAGCCCGCTTTTTCAGCTATGGTTTGTATCAATGGGTAAGGACACCTACTTTCCATTTGATTGTTATTACTTACTGCATTTAAGAAAAGTAAATTCCAGCTACTTCCAAACTGGGTGAGTTGCCCTTTTTACATGATTAGTTGAAGCAATTAAAATATTTTTCTGCTCCACTGAAATTACCACACCTTTAAGCAAACTGATTCAGATTTCCATCTCAGCATCCAACACAGACTCTAAATCAACGGAATTCTTGCTGAGAGATGCAAATTCAGGCTGGGACCTGGCCCAGGATTTAAGGAGACTAAGAGGAAAGGCCATGTGAGCTCTTGACAAGCCTTGTAATTCTAATTAGAGAGCAGGATTTACACAGGCTGCTGGAGTGACATGTTGATTATCAGGAAGCAGCTGGCTTGAAGAAGTGCTCCAGTTCAGGAGGTTTTTGTCGTTATTGCTGAGGATTTCTGAGGATTTCTAGAATGCACAACTATTTATTCATTGGAAGAATTAAAATAGATTGGAACCTACCACTATGCGCTCAGAAGTGGAAAAAAATTGCAATAATATATTAGTTTTTACAGAAAAAACAATATACTTCAGTAAAAGCTTCTTCGCTTCCTTTTTAGTGTTACCTAAAACCTTAACCAGCATCAGTAATATTTCAGTTCAATGCAAATAGCTTTAGATTCTTAAGGTACTCCAATTTATTCTATGGAAGTATTCAAATGGGTAACAAGGTAAAAAATGGAGAATTAAATGCACATTAACTTATTATTTTATTACTCCAATCCAGTCAATAATATCATTTCTTAGTAAATGCCTGAAATGTGTCACTCAAACAATATGTATCGAGTCAATGCTTTTTCTCAGCGAGAAGAGTTTGAATATTTCCAATTAAAGTACTGGACAATATATGGTTCACTGCTCAAAATGAGTTTCACAAGTAACTGAGTAAGACTACAAGCATGATGACTGTATTGCAAGCAAAACGTTAAGTACTGAAGTGTATTTTACAAAAAAAAATTTCCTACATGTGCAGGAACAAAATTAAAAACTTGTTTCTAAATGAGTGAGCCTGAAGGTTTGTTTCTCACTTTCTTTGCGAAAGCTGCATATTAGGATACTAGTTGTGGACAGGAAATAGTTAAAGAAAAACATAAATGTATACGCATTAAGTAAAAAAAGCCCTGTGCAGTGATTCATCAAAAATATCAGTTCCCATGTTTGTAAGATAAGGACTTGGAACAAAGAAACCATCACTACCAAATCTGTGCTTAGAGACCTACCCCAAATTTATTCATGTAATAATTACGTACACTCTTATCCAATAGGAAAAAGAGGACTAGTCTCCACCTGGAGTTTCAAAAAAGAAGGAATAAACCAAAAACCACCAAGGACAGAGCAGTCAAACTAACAGCAACTTCTGTACCCGTTAATCTCCCACCAACTCAGGTGAAGCACATACAAATTACTAAACTGTAACTGATCCTGTAACTGGCACCTGAGACACAGATCTTACAAATGGTTAAGCACATGTTTATCCATGAGCACAACCCCACTTCACACAGTAGCTACTTACACAGAATAGGAAGCTTCAGCTGAAGAATATACAGGTGTGAACTTCCAGTTTTATCATTTTCCCCAAAAGGTGACTGTTTCCTATTTTGAGGCTTTATTTGGGTCCGACCATCCTCATTTTTTCCAGTGAAGAACAATAACGAAAACCAAAACACCCTAGAACTTTATACTCGTGTCATCCATCACATGACTTATTTTAAATGACATTTATTCTCAGACTCCTGACTGCCGGGTACACAAGCCTGCAGGCTCCATCACCTTCTGCATGAGAGAATAAGCAGATGCTCATACTCTGCTGGGATCAGTCCCCCCTACCAAAGGTTTGCAGCCATCCCCTACGGACAAAGCAACAAGATGCTGAGGTCTCCGAGAAGGTCTAATGCCAAACCCATGCCCTCTCCTCCACTATGTGCACCACTTTTACTCTTCACTAGCCCCAACTACACTACAAAAACAAACAATCCCACATCGTATATCTACACCGTGTGTGCTCCTGCGGCAACCCAGTGCATTCACACCATCCAGCCTCCTCAGACCAAACCAACCCAGCTCTCATGGGCTCAGTGACCGCATCTCCCATCTGGGAGCTATGGCAACATCTCCCGTGATCAGGGGCACAGCTCCCTCCTGCAAACACGCAGCCACACTCAGTGCGTCGGCCCAGCTTCGTGCTGGCAGAGCACCTGTAATAGTCATCACCCTTGGGACAGTGCAAAATTCCCCTGGCAGGCACCCCTGGGGAAGTTTAAATAAGAAATACAGGTGCAGCAGCTATTTTTACCCTTCATGTAAAACTGGGGAGGTCAGAAGCACCAAGGCAATTGCACCAGGGGCACTGGGCTTGGTGCACTTGCTGCTTACGTGACATGAAAAGCGCATTTGTGGTTCACAAGAAGGATGGGCCTGTGGTCAAGGCAGTAACCTGGGAATCAATTTAATTCCCTACTCTATGTCCAGCTTCCTATGTTACTGTCAGTGAGACGCTTCGACCCATGTGAAGTGGTTCAAAGCTATAAATCCTCTTAATGGTGTTTTCTTTAAGAACCCTCACGTCAAAACCTTAGAGGCTCCGGAATAGCACAGCAGCACAGTTCATCCACGGTCCCCAGCACAAGGGAAGACTTACATCTGTGTTGGGAAGACAACCACACCACCTTCAACTTACTTATCAAATCCTCTGGTGTGATGTGTCTCCCTACAAGTGTTACTACTTAATTGCCAAACTCTTGCTTCATTCAGACCTCTACCTAGCACACGTGGATAACAGAGAAAGGAAAAGACGACAATTCCTGCAACTTGCTGTCACGAGCAAAACTGAGACAGCGCAGCATATGCCATGCAACTTTTCTAGCACAGTCCTCAATTCCTAGTTTCTGTATTTCAGTTGCTTTAAAGATGATGCTTTCCCAGCAGAAGTGCTAGTTATTGATAAAAGCAACTATGCAGCCCAAGGTACAAACCCTGTGAGTCACACTTAACATTTCTGGGTGTTTTTTGGAAAACACATGGGTTTGTTTTTCTCATCACTGCACTGAATACATACACAGACTAGATAAACGGTAACAGAAGCAATGCAACTGACGGAAGACATCTCAAACACCCAAACAACATTTCAAAAGCACATTTTCCGCTATATTCACACATAATCTTCTGTGATAATTTTTAAGAACACCTTGTTACTGATTTTGCAAAGAGAAAGGCGATATTGGAGGCTGACTGGCTAACATTTCCAATGTTTTCTCCCTCCTATTTACTCAAAGGAAATGATGATAAACCTTTTTAAAGCTGGACAAAAGCCAATTAAGGCACTTTACCCTCGATGCATGTCGCAAGGTGCAAAAAAAAAAAAAGTAGCAGCTGAAACATCTCACTGAAGTTATAGTCTTAATAACTAGACTCTCGCTACCTAGGTGTTCGTCACACACACGCTCCAGCAGGTATAGCACTTAGTGCACCCCATGAACAGCTGCAGTTTACTTTGCAACATCTTGTCCTACACCAGTAAGAGCTCCACTCTTATCAACTTTCTTCCTGGAAACCCTTAGCACTTTTCTCTGAAATGATAGATATTACATGCACAGTTTTAGGGAGCATGCCAGACTTCTACCCCATATATGCTTTTGCTGCAATAGTTCATTATTAAAAGCAGACTTTGTTTCCAGTAACTTGCTGTTGGGTAGCTATTTGCTACTACACCAAGAGAGGGACCACACTTAACGACAGGCCATCTGTACAGCAGCATTTTGGAGATCCACCCTCAAATGTCAAAAGAAACTAAAATACAATATTACACTTACACTGCATCTGCTGGAGAATAAAGCATGCTTGTTTTCTTTTCTCATGAGTGATGGTGATAAGCTGGTGTTATATGCCAGATGACAAGCAAATAACTATTTCCGCCCATCAAATGAAGCATGTATTTTCAAACAATTTTCTGTTTAAAATCAACCGGGTATGAAGCATCTTAGTACCAAGCACATCTAAATTTCATTTACAAAGGTTATCCTATGACCTTGGTGTGCAGAACCTCCGACAATCCATTAAACCAGCCTAGGAGGTACATGGGAAATGAAATTGCTGACTGAGAGACAGGCTTCATCTATTTCCAAGAGGCAGGCAGTATCCATACCTGCCTTCCTCTGCTACAGAGACCTACCAGCTCCAAAGACTCATTTCCAAGTTAAAATAGTGTTAGTATCAACAATGTCCAAGTGTGAAAGCAGGTAGGCTTCCCAATTACATACACACCAGATTTCTGAGCACACGCACATGCTCAGAAATCTACCTCAGAACATCAAACAGGTTAATGATATTTTTAACATCTATTTGGTGCCTGAGCAGTTCAAGTAAACCAGGCTGACTACCAAACCTTAAAAACAAAGTGTAAGGAAGGGGTTAAGTAACACCTCAATTTTTAAGCATGAGGAAAAGTCTTTTTTTCCCCACACAGCTACTAATTTGCCATCTAAGAACAATAAAAATTGGTATTTGGAAGTTGCTCTAACCTCCTGCTTGCGGACAGTTACAGACTGAGACTACAAACACACTGGTATTTTTAGTCCTCTTAGAAGAAGGGAGAGGAAAGCACACAGGGGAAGGCACTGGGTGCTCCTTCCAAAACAAGATTTCTCAGCCCAACCCTTCCTCCCTCCCTTAGGCTAGAAACCCATCTCTGCTTCAAGAACATTAATCAAGTAAAGCCCTTTGACTCACTCAGGCGACAAAATCTTTCCAGAGCCATAGCAGAGGAAGGAGCCTTTCCTTACTCATCCATGGATGAAAGCAGAAGGCAAAAAAACAAGCAATCCACACGCAGGAGCCATTTCCTATGGAAACAAGTAGATTATAAAGAGACACGGAAAGATTTGCCCTGCTAGTGCTGGACAAATCCATCCTGCGTGTACATCGCAATCCAAAAACCAGCAGGGACAACAGCCAGCGAGCTGCTTCTCCCTTATCTGTGTACGCTTATGGACACTGGAAAATGCTGCACAGGGATGCTGATAAGGTGGCGGATGTTTCCACAGATAGACGTTTCCCCAGGCCGAGCAGGCGTGCTCAGAATGAAGTTCCTGCCACTGACAGGCCATTTTTCTAAAACTTGGAAGACTGAGGATTTTTTTAAAGTCTACTTAACTTGAAAGATTGAGGATTATTTTTTTTAAAGTCTACCTAAAATTTTTGTGTGTGACAGGGTCAAAAGCTTGAGCTTTACCCCCAAACCAAGTATTTTAGTGAGGAAGTAAGAAGAGCAACTCTGAACAAGATAGCCCTGCTCCTTCTGAAAAGGGTTCAAATAGTGACAAGGCTCACAAGTGAGATATCATAACTGATACGCCTCTTTCCTTTGACTCTATCCAACACCAACCCAGGGTGACCTTTAGGATAAATCCAGGACTAAAAGTAACACAAAGACTCACAGGATCAGGACTAGAGGATCTAGGCAAGCATACAAGAAGGATCCAAACCAGGCCCCACTTACAACAAGCATGGCTGAAAGCAGCACTGTTCAGCTCTAGTCTTCGTGTGCAGTCACCTCCCCTTAACAAACTCTGGCAAGTTTGTAGTTCCAGCAACACAAAAACTTGCGCTAACAAAAAACACATTTGGGATAGCTGGGATTCCAGTGGTAATTTTAATGGTATGTGCTGTATTTCCCCTCCCTGCAATGCTGCCAAAGGGTCCCTGGGTGAATTTGTTACATCTGAATTGTGCTTTCAGGAGCCAGTCAAGGAAGAGTATGAGTTAGCTGGACAGGCGAGTCATGCACATTTGTTAAGTACATTTGCAACTCCTGATGTGAGTTCAGATGGAGATACGTTTCCAATAAACAGGAAAAAACGCTCAAATAGCAAGGCGCCGCTCTAACTTGCATTTGGCCAAAACATACTTGTATCTCCACTGCAAGATATTTCCCCCACCTCTCCACAGACACTTCAAATGTAAACAGGGACGTTAGCGAAGCCAAGTGTTAAATCCCTCGGAGGACCCTTATCATCCTTTTGCTGTGTCACTAATGCTCAGCGCTGCACTTAGTATGAGCAGCATTATGGATTTTAAATCAAGCCTAATCAAAGATTCATTAACAGGCAATATATTAACGTAACATATAACTACCAGCTACTCGGTGCCCTTTAGCAGCTCCGCAACTCCTGAACAGGCTGTGAGCATCATCAGGTCAGGGTATTTCTCCAGGGTTTAATAGGATAGGGCAAAAGAGCAAAAAAAGAGTAATTATATCAAGTAAAAGAATAGATGTAGCCAACTTCAGAGTATCTGTTCAAGTCATGCCATGAGTGTAAATCTACCCCTCTCCCAGGTGGCTGGGGTGCAGAACTTATTTTAAAAAAAAAAAAAAAAGCAGGCCGATCAACTTAAAACAGAATTCCCCATTTTATAACCTCTGTGAGCAGCAAACACCAACGTTTTCTACATCATTCAAACACGGACATGTCTGTAACTACACCAAGAGAGCATAGTCTCAAAATAATAGAAGCCTGCACTGATTTCAGCCCCATAACATTTCCATGGGGTAAAGCAGCACTCTTCCTTCCATTTTGCAGATGTAGACCCGAGGCACAGCAAGAACAAAAGCGTGGGGTTTAGAAGGATTTAACGCCTACAACCTTTTTTTTTTTCCAGTTAATGGGAACTGGAGACAGTCAGCAGTCCCATTTAGAGCAAAGCTACAGGAAGTCCAAAACAGACTCGCAGTACTTAGATGCCACAAGGTTACTCTTCCTGCTTATCAGAGAGTACATCAAGTCACAAAAAAACACTGGTGTCTTTCTGAACTTCCTTCAAAGAAATATACCTTCTACTCAAATGCTCCCATTGCTTTTCCAGATTAATCTGGGAAAAAATTCAACAGTAGGAACGTATGGACCACAAAGTAATGCTACAGGAAGCTGGCAACCAGCATCTTGTGCTGTAAATAGCCTAATGATACTGTCTGTGTTCCCATTAAAATCAACTATGAGCAGATATTGAAAAGATGAGGAAAATAATAAAAGAACAGGATAAATATAACTCCATTTCCCGGTTTAAAAAAACCCAACACATCTTTCTTCTAATGAAGTCTTTTGCAATAGCAGCAACACCACAAACTAGGAAGGGGTACCAAGAGGGACCCAAAGCAGCTAATACAAGCCAAAAGAGCAAATCTTCAAAGGCAAATTCAGCATGCCTCTCCCAGAAGCCCACATTTTCAGCAGCATTCAAGGATTTTGGAAGTCTTTGAAGCAGAATTATTCCAGTTCTAAACTCCCCCTTCCCAACTCTGGATTTATCCTGTAAGGCTGCTTGGCAAAGCTTTCTTTTCTTGTCCAGAGTATGAATGCAGGGCTTTTCTTCTAACCGCAAGTGTTGGGGTTTGTTGTTGGTTTTTTAATACCTTTCCTCTAGAAAGGTATTAAGTCCATTTAAAATGCATTTATCAACATGTATATAAATTAAGCCTTGCTTACATCATCCAACTGCATTTGTCCTCAAAATTTAAGCAGATCAAAAGTAATGAAAATCTTTCTGGATTAAAAATTATGCAGTTGCATGATACCACAAACTGGCTTCAATCCAGTAAGATTTTTGGATGAAAAGCGAAGAGGAAACATTCATGAAAGCATACTATTGATGATATTTCAACTTAATTCCATCAAACACTGCTTACAGTAAGTACTGCAGACACATCTGCAGTAAACATTTAATAACAGAGGTAGAAAGCATCATATAATTATTCTCTGCACTATCTGACACCTTGTATTTCTTAGACTAAGTAAGGTAAGCAACAACGTTAAGAGCAAGCTAACGTGGAAACACTGCTCTTTTATTTACAATGATATATCCAGGAGCCTTTTGGCCCTTAGAGCTCAGCATGTGTCACACACATAGTAGCTACAAATCTCCAGGCTCTACAAACACTTGAACACATGAATAATTTTAATCAAGCGGTAAAATCCCATCTTAAGTCATTGGGACTTATTTCATGAGTATGCATTTGCATTATTATTACTATTCTATCTGCTTCATAATATGTCCTCAGTGCAAGGTTATGACAAGCTTAATGAAATCCAGGCAACTATCCATAGCACCATCTTTCAATTTCAGTACCTCAGCATGAAATAAGGAGACTGAAAAGATACATATAATGATTTTATTTTTTTTAATACACGTATATAAAGAGTCCTGATGTCCATTTAATTGGTACTGTTGCAGACTAGCATGCTGATTTTTAAAGTTCACTCATAAAATTTAAATCAAGCTAGTGACACTGAACAGTTTTCACAGCTGAAATATAGTTTAATTTTGCATAACAAATAGTCCTCCATTCCACTAAGTTTATTTGCCAATAAATTCATGATCTACATGCCACAAAAAACAGAAAATGCAAACAAGTAGGGAGAAGAAAATAGCCACATTACAAGGCTGCTTTATTTCCAAAAAAGTTTATAACCCTATGTTCTGTTTGGTGCATACAGTGGATACTCCAATATTTTAAAATACTACCAGAAACCATGCCATGCTCCAGGTACCCACCTCATGAAAACACACATAAAAGTGAGGGGAGATCCAACAGAGACTTTGACGTTTTGAAGATGCAGAACAGAAATCTATAGATGTTCATCACTGCAGTCTCAGCATGTACAGTACAAAATACTGTAATAGTATTTTACAGTATTATATAGTATTCAAATTACAAATTCAAAATACTGTAATATTATCAAAATTATTTAGGATGTAAAGTAGCATTTTATGCTAGTTTCCCTTTAGCAGCATATTCATCTTACACTTCTACTGGCTTTATCTTCTTTGTTTTGCAGTTAAAAGAAAATTTAGACACAAAAGTTGGACAGTTTGTTTTGATTTATTTCATCAATAATGCTGAGCCTTCCAGAATAACTATCGAGTAGCTGAAACTCAAACTTGGGGCTTTAGAAACAATTTCTTCAGAATTTATTAGATTTTTAAATGTCCAAGAAAACCTCTTTTTCCAACTAGGAAGTCTTCCTTCAACTTTCCTTACTCAGAAAGTAATGACAAAAGCCGCCAAACTAACAAGCTAAAAAAAGTAGCCACCAAGGAGGAGATCCTGGCAGGTAATTGTATGGCAAAGGGCTTTTAACCAAATAAACTTTCACTGTCTATAATCACAAGAACACAAACCTAAACTAGTGACTTGTAAAAACAGAACTTGTCTAAGTTTAGTTTCAAAACCTAAAAATAGAGTTTGGTAGTGGGGGGGATGGGGTTCTCCACACAGGGTTTTCACGCTGTCAGCATCCCTCTACCTTCTCCCTTTCTATTCCAGCTCAGCATCCCTCTGCCTTCTCCCTTTCTATTCCAACTGTTAACTCAATACACACCTTTATAAAAAAAAAAAAAAATCATCACCAGACTCTTGCTGCCAAATTACCATTCAGGACAGCACAATTCAGGAGGCAACCTACTCAAAAATACTGTTCTGTTGCTCACAAAATCCAACATGCACAAAAGGAAAATGCAAGGATGAATTCTGTACCTCCAGCTCCGTCTCTCTGCGATTGATATCATCTGTAGACTGATTTAGTTTTTCCAGCTCCCCCTAGGAAGAAAGAAAGAAAAGAAAAAAAAGTCAAACTCATATTAAGAAATCGGAGGGGGGGGGTAAGCGTCTCAGAAGGCTCATTCAGCATCCCCATTGAAAGCTCAAAAGGGCTGTGGCTTACAAATTCAGTGAAAAGAGAAAACCTTGAGACGTTTAGAATAACTTTGCCACTGGTCTTCTACTTTGCTACTTACAAGAAAAATAATCAGAGAAGCTCTATAGTTTTATTTTAAGGTGGTACATTTCCTGTTCTGGCTTATTCCTTACTATTAAAAATAAACATAAGGTACAGTAAGTTCTGTCTTGTTAATCAATATAGTCAGTATCTGCTAGTTTCCAGTGAGATACACACACATGCACTCCAAAAGGATTAGCATAAAGTTAGTACTATCACAGGAGACATAGAGTGAAAGCACAGCATTGATAAGAAACATGTCTTGCAGCACGAGAGGCATTTCACTCTGGATTTTGGCAAACCATTTTAAAAGGCAACCAGTCACTAGGACATATGATTATGTTTACTTAGTCTGCCTTCGTGCCAATATTTTGATCTCTTAACAGCAAAAACAAAGGTGGTAAATCCCTTGAATAAATATTTACTAGAGGTGGTGCTGGCATGAATGAAGTTACTGTAAAAACAAAGCTCATTCTTAATTACTTTCTTACCACAAAAAGCAACCCTCAGGAGCAGTCTCCAAAAGCCTTCTTTATTTAAGCAACATATTACTCCATGTGAGATCCTACAATTTCAACAGGAGTGTTCTCTAACTCAAACGTTATTTAATTTTCAACCTGTGTAACAGAATCCACCTTGAAATGTTTAGCTGTATAAACAGAACACTGTAAATTGATTGTCACTTGAGTGATTTCCCACTAGGTTACAAGAATGACTCTGGTTACAGTCAGAAAGGAATTAATTGCAACAGTTTAGTTCTCTTATCCTTGGAGGTCAGGTTTCATTTGCAGCTCCTAGGATTTGGGAGATACGTACCTGCACATCCATGTTTTCTGAAACAGACACTCATACAGAAATTACCTAATTGCCTTTTACTGTAAGGCTAAGAACATTATGGCTCTCACGAAGGTAAAGCGAGCAACCTGTTTTTTCAGCCAAACAGAAAACTCAACAAAAAACACTGTGTCGCCAACAATGTGCAAAACAGGTACGTGGCAACATGTTGCAAGCTGCAGAACCGAAGGCCAAAATTAGATCAATAGGCACTTAACGGAGCTCAGCTTCTCAAAATCAGGGCAGTAACAGGCTAGCTTTTGGCTGAGGGCCTCTCTATGTGTAACCATGTTTTGCGAATTTTGCAATTGCTCTGCTCGGCCCTGGAAAAGAAATGCTCACAATGGAGAAAAGAATGACAATTACATCAAGGAGGGCCGTATGCCAAGGATCCATCCTCTCAGCAATGTACACACATGCTTATATTCGCTCATGACAAACAGTCCCAGAAACGCTGGAGGCAAAAAGCCATAAATCTGCAGGGACCTAAAAATACATTTCATTTCAGGGACCACAGAGTGCTGAAGTTTACACTAGGCAATTAGTCAAGACATGATTTTTAGGGAGAAAAGCTTTGTTTAGAAACCATGCAAGGACAAAAAGCATTTCAGAAAGCATTCATAGAGAGGAAACACCATCTTCCACTAAAGCTCCTTTTTTAAACAAATAAAAAGAATCTAAAAATCTACATCTCCCCTCCATTTACGAATTTCTGAGCACCAGCCCTGTTTCACCAGCAAGGTCACGCTGTCACGGTCAAAAATAAAAGGGGAGGGGGATTTCAGCAGGAGGAGAAGGAAGGACGCCCAAGGAAGCCCGGTGAAGAGCTCTGCCCGGGGCCGCGGGGTAACAAAGGGCTGGGGCGCCCCGGGGCCGCTTCCCCCCTGCACCCGGCGGGCGACGAGACACCCGGGGCTGCTCTGCACCGCCGCCCGGCGCAGGCAAATATATATATACGCATACGTGTGTGTATATATATTTATATCTATGCGTGCGTGTGTATATGTATGCACATATGCATTAAAAAGCAAAAATAAAAAACAAAAGGCAATCATTATAACAATTACCATACAAGTCATATACATTTTTAAATAAATTTCAAGATTAACACGCACACGCCCCCCCTCCATCCCCCGGAGAGGCCGGCTAAGGCGCAGCGCCCCTCACCTGGATGCGGGGGTCCACCTCCTCCTCCTCGGGGCGCGGGCCCTCCTCGGCGGCGCGGCCGCGCCTGCTCCCCGGCTCCATGGCGGCGGCGGCGGCGGCTCCGGCGGCGGCTCCGGCTCTCGGCGCCTCCCGCTCCGCCGCTGCCTGAGCTCCGGCTCCGCCGCTGCGGCCGCCCCGCTCCGGTCCTCGCCCGGCCCCGCCTCCGAAGGGGGGGGGGAACCCCTCCTTCCTCACAGCGTCCCCCCCCCTCCGTCTCTTTGTGCATTCGCACCGCAAAGAGGAAATGAGCGCAAAATTGCGGGGTTTCCTTTTTTTTTTTTTTTTTTAAAAACCCTTCTTCCCTCTTCCCCCCCCTCCCACGCCCCTTTTTTGTGTGTTAATGCTTTAATGGTTGTGTTTTGCCGTGCTCGGCGCTCGCCCCGCCGTCCTCCCCGCCGAGTGCACGCAACTGCACTGCGTGAAACCAAAATGAGTAGTTTCAGGTGGAGGGAAATGCTGACGATACCTTGCGTGGCTTTTTTCCCTCGTTTTTATTTTATTTCTTTTTCCCCTCCTCTTTTCTTCTTTCCTCTTTTTCAGGCTCTGCTGGGGGCTGACATGTCTATGGAGAAGAAAAAGGGAATGAAAGGGAGGAGATAAAAATAATAAAGGCACTTTCAACAACCTTGAAAATTCAAATGAAACCCAGATTTCTATTGTGTGGCAGCTGAGCAAGCCACTATTGTACCTACTGGATGCAGCAGAAAAAGACTTACTAAAGACATGTCCCTTTGTTGTCACTAAAAAGGAACTTCTTGCAAGAAGCACTGATACTACGTAGATGCACGGCCCCAGGCTAGCAGAGCACTTCAGATTAGGGTCTCCTTAATCATGGAGGCGGTGCCCAAACCGGCACCCAGACACTAAGGGGAAAAGAGTGGGACCTCCATCTGACTAGCAGTGTACCAGCAGGGATGGGCTCCAGCGCCTCTTCATCTCACTGGTCTCGGGCACGGCTGGAACCCCTTCTGTGGGCTGCAGCAAAGAAATAAAATGCTAAACGATTACTTTCTCTTCCCTTCTCACAGCAACCCCAG
Source organism: Anarhynchus alexandrinus (assembly GCA_008711295.1). Classification (NCBI taxonomy): domain Eukaryota; kingdom Metazoa; phylum Chordata; class Aves; order Charadriiformes; family Charadriidae; genus Anarhynchus; species Anarhynchus alexandrinus. Next base: position 4,583,539 of record VUYV01000059.1, read on the forward strand.
AGAGAGATTAACAGTGTGTTCCCTCAGCATTGAAAAGGAAAAACATTGTGCTTTGTCTTTTCCCTCCTCAAGACAGAGAGAAGAGAGTCCCACCAGAGCACATGGGGCAGGCTACCCATGAAGGAAAAACAAGGCAAGAAGTGGCTGAGCCAAGGCCCTTCCTCAAATCACACCAACCGCACTGAACCGCTCCCTCGCTACTTCTGGGTGGGTAACAAGTCATTTCAAACGGATGAAGAATATATCTCCACCTTAAAAGTATCACTTTTGATTTAACCTCATTACTGTTAGAAAACTCCTCAAAAGATTAATAATAATAATAATAAAGAATTTAAAAAACACAGTTCTTAGACATGGTGAAGAAGCTTCCTTTGAGAGAATCAAGATGAAAAAAAAAAATCTCAACAAAGCACAAGAAGATGAAAATCCACATTCCTAAGGTAAAAAAAGAGGCAAATGAAAAACATTCAAGCTCTTCCAAACACTGTAAAGCAACCAGGAAAAAAAAAAAAAAAAAAGATGGGAAGAGGAGGAGAGTGGCACAAACATTTGAAAATAGTATAAACATGCAAAGTGACACCAACAAACTAAAATAATCAAGGAACAGAGGAGGTGTTGCAAAACTGCAGATGGGTTGTTTGCAACATCTTCATTTCTTGTAGCAGAAGAAATCATGTAAAGAAGAAAAAAAGAAAAAAAAAAAAACAACCTATCAGCCAAAGCCAAGTGTTTTACTGCTGTCCATTACAGGAATTTAATGTGTACACACAGCCTGAGGTTCTCGAGGCCCTGGTGTCTCTCATCCCCAGTGTGGCTCATGCCAAGACCGTGGTGGTCAAACGTCCAAAGTTCTCATCATCATAAAAGAGCGTAGGAAACTCAAAGCAGCATATGGAAGAGTTAATGCTGGCAATCCTGCTGTTATCCCTTACATTTCTAGAAAACAGGGCTACGTAAAACAGCTGCTGTAGCTTTGCCACGTTTCTCCAAAACCTACGCGGTCTGACCCACAGCAACGTCAGGCAAAGCACTGCCTGCTGCGTGGGGTACAGAAATACTCCCACGCAGACCATGCTCTCCCCCAAGGGATTTGTAATGTTTGAGCAGGGACTCTGTTCTTCCATTGCTACCATGACAGTCCCCGTGACTGTCTCAGCTCAAAAAACCTCCAGCCAAATTCATCAAGGCAGAGCAAGCTGTTTCTTTCCTCAGTTGTACAGTGGAATTAGCATGTTGGGAGGGCTGCCTGCAGAGCTGAGCGCTGTGCAAGAGACAGTATGAGTACACAGGCCCCTTTCCCCATGGCTCCGAAATCTCACACGGATCCCCAGGGTCATTGAGATCATTCTATATCAAACCAATACATCGGAAATACTTGTATTTTAAAAATCGCTGAAGAATGCACAGGTCATACATTTGTCATTACTGCAGACATCACTAAGGCATAAATAGAAAAGCGGCCTTAGGGGAGCGATTTGACAGAAAAGGGAGACCATTCAGTACACATGAAAATCAATAAAAGACTCAAGAACATTATTTCCATGTTCAGTTTTTTCTCTTCCCCATTAAATACTTTTGGCTGAAACCGCTGTCACACGCAAAGGGTGGCAGAGCCCCGGGAGTATCCAAAGAACAATCCTGCACAGCACAGAGATGGACTTCATGCTCTGCTTAAGCTGATATGGTGCAAGAAGTCAACTGCGGACGATGGCATTTGGGTATTACTTCTGCCAAGTCATGAGTGATCTCATCCCAGCAAATCTCTCCTGCGTGATCTGTGAAAAGCCAGACACCTCCCCAACCCCACCCCACTCCCAGAAAGCCAGTCATCTTGACCTTTCCGCTTCCCCCACAGGTCCCACATGCGCCAAGGAGGGTGAGTAAAGCCTGCACGAGGCTTGACCGAGACAGCCTGTGCTTTCTCCTGTATCAATATTTCAAAACCCTGGTCCCAAGCATTCAATATTTGAACAAAGCACTGTGCAGTTAAGGCAGGAAGAAACAACACACTCTTTCACTAATGGGATTCCAGAGCAGCCGTAGCAGAGAATTAGCCCAGAGCCGCCGGGCCAGGCTGCAGCTTGACACGAGTTACGCTGGAGATGGTATAGCTCACCTAAAAAGCACGAGGAGAGGTACCGGTGCAGGGAGAGATGTGATGCAAGTTACTTCGACAACCAATTTAATTGCACCAGGCAGCGCCTCTGTGTTGCGACGTGACAGCAGCCTTTTGGGGCACAACTTTATCGTTAATGCCAGATCCTGGAGCATGGAAATCTGTGGGCAAGGGTGATGCTCTGCCCAAGAGCACTGCAGCAGTCTTACTTTTGGGGGAAGTTGCAAGATAAAGCCATTTTTTGGTTCCATGGAAATCCTCAGTGCGCAGGCAGCATTTGGCAGGGGAAAGAGGGAAACGTCTGTACTTTGAGGGAGGAGTACAGAGAGGAATTCTCTCCCTCGTTCTGGAGGATGGTTTGTAGATTATGTATTACATCTCTGAATAGACATTGGGGAACTAGAAGTTGCATTTTAAATAAAATCAGCTGGGAAGAAACATGCATCATTGAAGAACCGCTTGGGGAAACATACTAATGACTGTAGTTAATTTAGAGGGAAAAAATCAAAGTGAATGGATAGTGTAATTTTACATATATTTGATAATGGTAGATTCTGAATGGATTTTAAGGAAGGGTTGGTTTTTTTCCGAATCTCATCTCACATTCAAACTTCTGCTCACGCTTGCCCTCAAAGCTTGCTTCTGCCCAAGCACTAGAGGCAAGGACCTAAAATACAAATCAAAGTTGCATTTCCTTCCTCAGAGAGAAGTATCTCTACTTTTTGAACACTGACAGCATACTGAGCAGAGTTCAGGACTAATTAACGCACATTTGATTAGCGAAGACACCCTCGCAGTTCATGGAAGCATTTGTGGAGAAAACAGCCTGAGAGACAGAGCCTTGCTTATGGAATACTGCCTCTCTCCTCAAGGGGACTGGACAAATATTTCTGCTCTGTAAAATTCTCCTGCTTTCATTGATTATGGTCCTAGAGGCTAAATTCTGATTGATCTCAAACACTGAAGCACTGTTGCATTTTGGTTTTAAACAACTTACCATCAAACAAACACAGAAGTACAAACGCTCTGATTCTAAGGAGGAATAAAACACAGTCCCCAAAATACACGTTTATGGGCATAAAACCCTCCATGTAATTTCTTAACTGAAGTAATCCTGAAGACCAGTTTACTACACTGACTTCCGCACTGTTACACCAGAAACTAGTTTAGCTCAGGGAGTGTCTCATTTAAAAACAAAGCCACCATCTCCCTCTTCCAAAATGCAGCAAAGACATTGCTCTATCAACATTCAAACCCCATATGCTCTCCTGGTTTTCAGAAGTATATTGCACATGTTTGAAACCTTTTTAAACATTAAGTAGGATCTCGCCCACAGTCACAGTACACTTGAAGATCTGGTCCTCCATACCTACATCTTTGATAAGGGAGCTAAGCACATACATTTTTTGAAGATATGCACTACATTTATGGAAGATTTTAAATTCCCTGGGTGTACATGCAGGGTATTAAACACTTAAGAAGCGGTCAGAATCAAAACTTCCTCTGACTTATTTCTCAAGTAAATTTTCACACTTCCATACTTACAATGGTTGTGGCATGCTTGTGCTCTGCGTTTTAGGAAGCACTAAAAATCAGTTATCTTTTTTACACCAGTTTGTAAGATGCTATCACCTTATGAACTTGCATACAAATGATGCACACAAAGACACCATTAATGGAGTTTGAGCATCTATGGTGCAAGCAATTGTAGATTTCCCCACCTACAAGGAACATATTTAAAGAAAAAGCTACATGCCAAAATACCCTTTAATTTCACTTCTTTTTAACAAGCACCATTTAAGGATGATTAAAAATACCCTCTAGGCTTCACAAGGCTACAAAGAAAGGAGGCTTATTTAAAGAGGTACAATCTATTTTCTAGCCACACTAATCTTAATATCTTTCATAAGAACTAAATACAAGTATTATTAGCAAAATTACCTGCTGGGCCAGTTTCTACTGGATATACATTTATATCTCATGAGCTACTTTTATTATTATTCCGAAGCCTGGTATTGATTATGCTTTATACAGATAGTGTGAGTGCAATATAGTTTTTATATACATACATACACACACACTCATGCTATGAGAGATAGATATATATAAATGCATGACTAACAGTTTGATGGATTTCCCTGCTTCTTCTTGTTTCATTGGGAAAGAACCACCATCATCACAGGACTTATTTTCTCCTCCTCCAAACTGTCTGTTGGCAAGGCGGGTGGAATTTCCCACTGGAAACCATCAGTACAATGACACTACATCTGCAGAGGAACACAGCAGTCCTGCTGCTCATCTGGCCAAAATACAGAGTGTGCTGCTTTTGCAGATTTAGGAAATAACAGTAGCATGAGGCTCTTCCTCAGATCTGCTGCTGAATGATAAGGAAGATCCCTTTTACAGTGCTTGATACTTGAACAGGGAAAACCCTATACTGCACCCTTTTAAGTTGAATATATCCACCCAGGTTCCCAGTCCTGCTGTCTGCTTTCTTCGATAAGTAGTCTCTGTACTTTCAATGGGAGCAGGATCAAATGCCAACGTGTTAGTCTGTACTCAAAATAAGGCCTTAGACAAGAGGTGTTGCCTTGTGAGAGCCAAAATGAGATGCAAGTGCCGTTCTCTTGTACCCAGCCTGACAATTCAGTAATGCTTCTGCAGTGGTGCGGATACATCATTGCTATTCAGTACAAAAACACCCACCGTCGTCTTTTATTCTTTATACTGAGACACCTATGCAAACCACATTTAAAACATTCATTTTAAGAACCACCTCTAATTCCCAAATAACGTTAGCCATGTGCAAGAATACATCTAATTTTTCCAGTCCTTTGTTTGCTTAATGTTCAGACTGATTCCATATTTATGGCTATTTAACTGTATTAGTAGGTTTCTCACTGGCAGATTTAAAGCATAAAATCCTCTCCCTGGTCTCTTGCCACCAGCCCACACTGCTCATGATACCAAACACAACACTGATAGATGAAGGCAGGAGTCCCTGTGACACAGGGACTATGAAAATGTAATGACAAACAAGAAACTCCAGGTAGTGAAGCTCCTGTGGGTCTGGTTCAGGGTATTCATGTGTCTGGTGTGCTTCACTGAGAGCCATGAATGGTTGCTCAAAGATAGCAGTTTCCATAACCCTTCCCCCACACAGTCATTTTCCAGCTCACCAGGTCATGGGCAATGCTCCCGAGAGGTGCTTTGTGACACTGTTCACAGGCTCCTTCCCACCACCAGTGAGGCATCTCCTATGGAGCAAAGCTACCCCGTGCGTGCAGGCTGGAGCACAGCTCTGTGCAAAAGCAACCTGGTGACCACTGAAAGTTCTTTGACCACAGACATCTCTTCTTAGTAATCTTGCTATCAGACAGGAAATTCACCCATATCCTATTTCAAGCTGCTGAGCGCACAACATTAACACCTTCAGCCTCCAGAACACCTTTCATCAGAGGATCTCAGAGCATTCCTTCAAGCATCAGCTATTCAGGGAAGTTTTCCCTTTGGTTTCCTGCAAAATTCCTATTACTTACAGGTGCTAATTGATTAAATAGAAGGAAACAGCAGAGACATTTTAAGTACAAGAGTGGCCCAGAGGATCAGGGAAACAGACACCTACTCAAAATGAGTTTTTAAACAGGGGGTTGAGTAGACCAGGTAGCTACGGAAGATTTGGGTCCTCATTATCATCATGATCAACTCAAGTGCAAAGAGAAAAGGCCTGGTCTATACCTAGAGAAACAAAAGACACAAGCTGGCAACCAAAGGGGAACTCCTGCCTCTGAGTTGTGAAGGCAGACTGGCAGCCAAGAGGGAAACAGCTGGGAAGCCCAAAGATGGGGACAGGCCTTTCCACAGCCAAGCCTAATTAGCAAGGTATTAAGAAAAGTCTTTGCATGCTCTCTTTGCTTCCTAACCACATTTGGCTGACCCATAAGCAGTGACAGGAGAAATAGGAAACATTTTTTTCTGCCCTCCTCTTTAGTTTTCTTTCCGGGAGCTTATCAAGTACGTAGATATAGCAAAAAAATGTCAGTTTAACAAATTTGAGTTTGATGCCTGCAAGATCCTAAGTGTCCACGCTTCAAGTGTCTCCTTCCAGATATGTATGGAAATCCACAAGCCTTTGAAATATTCAAATAAAAAACATCTGTCTCAGCTTTGTAAAGGTGAGATGCTTCCCGTGTACAAAGGCCCTTTTCCCCCTCTCCTACCATTAATAGCAAGATTTTCTGCCCTCTACCCACTACCTGGCAGAATCACACTCTTCGGTGCTTCCCATTACATAAAAATCGAGCGATTGAGCACATTGTGTGTAGGAGTGAAGTAGAGTCTGTTTTAGCACCTAACCTTGTATAACAGCATAAGAAGTGATTATCTGCATTCCTTCTCCTGCCTTCCCCCGCGCCACAACCCACGGGGGCGTACTGCTGCAGTGCCACATCCCCACACTTCCACCTTGGCGCCCGACAGCAGCCCCGAGCAGCACCAAGGCTGCGAAACCCACCCCAATCCAAAGTCAGTCACGCAGGGCAGGTTATGAAGCCTTGCTGCCACAACCCTGCTGCCAGCAGTGTCTGACCAAGTGCCTCACATCTTCAAGAGCCGAATAAACACTTGGATTGCAATGCAGGTAGATACAGGCTCTTCCTCCTCTCACCTCTGCTCCCCATTCCTCAGCTCTGTCATCTCTACTTCTGCCTTACCATCCAGGCTCAGGCTCTTCTTTTCCACGGTCTTAATACCTTCACCTTCTTTCTACCATCTCAACTATAATTTCACTTATTGCTTCCCTCCTTTCCTTTATTTGTCTTTGTCCTTCTTTTCTCTTGTTCCCTTCTTCTGACCTCCCCAACTTTACATCCTGAAAATCCCTCTCCCAGTGGCAGAATTTGCTGCTCACTCTCCCCAGCTGAAATTTTTCCTCTCATTTCTCTGTTTCACTACATCTCTCATTCACTTCCCCACACCCCAATTTTCCACCACCAAGACAAGGTCTCAGTAGCGTTGCAACAAGTAGCTCAGCATTGCAACCCAGACTAGACACCAGTCCTCAGGCTGACCTTCACCCGTCCCACCCCTCATCAGCTCTTGCCCACAGGTCCCTCAGCCACGAAGACAAGGCAGGCATAAAGCAGAGGCTGCTGGGGCTGCCTCCGGGACTTGGGGAGGAACAGAGGCAGCAGCAGGAAGACACAGTGTAGGTTCTGAAAAAAANAAAAAAAAGAGAAAGCAAAACTGCCCACTGCTTTGGGGACTTCTGAGGGATAGAGAATAGCCTTACAGCTTCTACGGATTGACATTACGTCTGGAAAGTACAGCATAGATACGCAGGAGTAGGGCAGGGGAAGGGTCTTCAGAGCTCTGTGACACTGAGTGGTTCAAACCTCCATCAACTGAAGAGCTGTGAAAACACAAGATCAAACCTTTAGAGTTACCAGATTACAGATACCTACACCATGTGCTTCTGGTCTCACTATTAGCTGAACTGCTTCGGATTTTACTCTTTCAGTAGCAGGTGCAGACAAGTTCCAGTCCTAGGCTTAAAAATAATAATTCGGTATACCAGCAAAAATCTTTTTCCACGGCCAGGCTAGCTATGGTCTCTCCTGGTAAAAGCAAGTGCTATACCAGAGAATGACAACAGAAGTAGCTTTGGGTAAGAGACTGAGAGAAGACCTGTACTAACATTATTGTTAGATCTACTTTTCAGGCAAAGCCATGAAGATATAAAGAGACTAAATGACTCCAAAAAGGTACCTAAGAATCTTATGGCAAAATTCAAAAGCAGACCCCAAGAGTCACTTTTTAAATTCTAGTTTAACCTCTTTTCTGGACTCTCATTTTTGACACATTTCATCCTTACTCCATTCTTCTAGTTCTGCAGAAGGCCTTTTCTCATTTTGAACTGGACTGACGTATTTAGGAGCCATGCCTTACTGCATGATCCTTAAAAAAAAAAAAAAAAAATCTAAGATTTCCATAGCACAAATTACATAATTAAAAAATCCCCATAATTCTTGCCACGATGATAAATTATTTCCAAAAGAGATTTCTTTTGTTCTTATATAAACTGTTCCATAGCACTTGAGATTAGCTATGGTTCAACACCAGCGTTTGTCAAAACGATACAGCTACATTATTTAACTCCCACTTAGGGGATGTGTTTCCTTGCCTTTTGTAGGGACTGGAGAATTCTCGCAATACCACCTAGAGTATGCTGTTCTTCTCCAGACCAGACCAGCCTCTTTTGCCACAGAAAACATGCTTAACCCTAGAATAGACTAACATATGGTGCCGCAAATTCTCCTCCACTGAAATCTCTCTAATATGTGGGCACTTTTACAATCCCACTAAGTAAGAGTTCATAGAGGCAAAAGTAAAACATTTCACATCCAGAGTCCCTGCAACTCACCCAACAGTCAGGAAACTCACTCCCCCCCGCCCCTTTTTTTTTTTTATTTAGATGCCCTCTAGATCTCCAGATTGTTGTGTGCCAGGTAAAATTTGCTTCAAATAACTGGATTCAAAAGCTGCTCCCTTTCATCCCAAAAGGCCATTCATTGTTTTGTTTTCCTTGTTCCGTTGACACAAGGAGGTAATGTGACATTACCCTTATTCTCAGCCAATGACTGTATCAGAACAGCACTTTTCTAGCTCAAACGCGGAGGCAGGCCATTTTCCAGCTATAACAGGCAGTGCAGATCCCAGGAGCAAGCTCCACAACAGCAGGAAGAGATAAGGGAGCACGCTTCAGCCCTCCAGAAAATCCTGCCCAAGAGGGCCACCGGGAGTCTGACAGATTGTCCTTCATTAACATGCAGATGAACACAAATCACCCCACACTGGGGACTATGTTCCTCTGATCTAAAATGTGACCCCTGAGCCTCCCTTTTAGCCCCTTTGGCCTTTCCTCCAATTTCCTTCCATCTTTTCATTTTCTACCCTCCCACGGGGTAACTTCTTGCAAGTGAGCTGTTAGTACCAGGAGCCATACACACACCCCTGCACCAACACTTCTGACTAGCTGCCAAGGCACAAGCAGCTCTCCCATGATGCAAAGTATCTGAATTCCCTGGAAATGGCAAGCATGATGAATACCCGGGGCAGGTTCTGGGTAGGACAGTGGGATTTTACATGTCTGAAATTTGATCCAAAAGGGTACCTTCATTTCTCTGAACTTTTCGCATTGCTTTTTGTAAAAAAGAGGAGTTCAGGCACCGTGTCTAGTAAAGAAAAGGATGCCTAAGTGGTTTGTTGCCAGGACAATTTCAGCGAATGGACTGAATAGCTCAGGAAATCAGCGTGGTCACCAGCCAAAATGCAGATAAGGAGGAAGGTAATTGAAGGGGTTTGTGTTTGACAGGTGCGTGAGGATCATCTGTCCCATGTTTGGAGAAGGGTCCACATGTTGCAAAATACTCTGAGATTGTTTGACATGCAGATCTTCTCAGGAGCAAGCTTACCAGAAAGAAGATGGATCTGCCTCCTTGGTCACCATCACAAGCAAGGGCTCAGTGTGCTTAGCATCCTAGGGACCCAAGGAGGCTCGTCTCTGAGATTTCCCAAGGAAACGGGGAAAATTGTCAACAGCGCAAATGCAGTCCTGACCCACAGGGACGAAAGTTGCTCTAGCTTAGCCTGGCATCCACACTGCTTCCCAGCCAGCAGGACTGGGAGGGAGTCCCAGTGTAACAATAGCTGCAGTGGCGCAATTGGTCCTCCAACTGCCATCAAGCAGTGCCAGGGATGCATGGATGCAAGGACAGGAACACCCTCTCCGAACAGTAGGAGATGGAACTGATTTTCAGACGCAGATGTTTTGGAGAGAGAGCAAAAGGAAGAAAGCAGATGTCAGGTGGTCTGCAGCACAGCTCTCCCCTTGCAGGCACCCCTTTGGAGCAATAATTCCTTCAAGGGGAGGAAGGGGAGAAAAAACAACCACCCAGCAGTGTGCTAATCTTCACAGACAGAGCTGCTTTAATGCTGTCTAATCCTCCAGAGGGAGGAAACAGCATTCCTTTGTGCCAGGGATATCAAAATGGTTGAAGGTGGCAATCTCTGCTGCTATTAACTTTATTAAAGGAGGGGTATTTCTACAAGCCCTGAGAAGGCTTGGTCAAGAGCCAGCTGGAGACACATTACTATGTAAGCATCTACTTGTAATGACAGAAAATAGCAGGCAGTTGGGAACTCCTGAAAGAATATATAGGCATCAAACATGCACACCATCTAGAGATTGCGTATCACAACCACACACATCAATTATACATCTATCAAACAATAGCACAGCAGCAGCAATGTGAGCAGCTAATAATTGCCTTTTATTCTTTTTAAATTTGGCTCCTGTATTATTATATGCAGCTATACAATTAACTTGTATTCTGAAGGAGGAAGCAGTGCCCCTGGGTTGTCGTTACAAGAATGCCAAACCTTCTTGAGCCACTTCCTCAGCAGTGAATGATTTTTACATGTAAACTGGATGCAGAAGTGAAAGAAAGGAGATAAGCATTCTCAGTAAAATTCTGAGTAATAGGAGCCTGCATTTAATTAAACCTTACTTTAGGTAACAGTAGTATTCAAATTCCACTCATAGACACTTTCTTGCATCTAAATATCAAGCAACTGTCACTTCACCATGGCACTGAATATAAAGTCAGTTCCTAAACACCTTTAGGTAATGCGCAGGAAACATCTTCAATTCTCACTGGTATGTCAGTACATCTCATCCAGCCTTGCCTAAAACACCTTAGAAATAGCAGCTTGCACTGTATGCCACTGCCTGGATGAATGTCGAGGCAGTAGAAAGCAGCATAGATCTAAGTTATTTTTTAGGATCAGATATTTTCGTTATTTATATTTGGTCCTACGGAATTTCCAAAGTGCTTAAAACAGTTGCACACATTGCCTCCTTCTTGTGCAAACTGGGAAGTTAAAACTCTGAATCAAGGATCTGAAACACAAAGCTTATTGTAACAGAAGCAGAAAATACCAATGCATTCATCTCCCCTTCCTGAAGAACAGTTCAATTATAATCATGTCCCCAAGCAGATTTTGCACTGAATCACTGTGACATCTGCTAGGGAAATGAACACAAATCTATATCTGCATGCAGCAAATATATTGGCAAGGTTGCAATGCAGGGAAGTGAAATTAAGTGTCACTTTTCACACAAACTAGAAAATGACAGCTTGTCACATCCATGAGTAAATACCAGCAGAAGTGAGAGATGGCAAGATGCTTCTTCACCTTTTCCCCCCACCACAGTGTTACAAAGATACAGATTAAGGACAAAACTGTGGATTCTCATCCCCTGCCTACAGTAACAGCATCTGGACATGTATCACCCCCCTGGGAACACTAACAATAATGGATCATAGCCGCCACTCACATACATTAGCAGAGCTCCACTGAGTTCAAGGGAGCTGGGCCCCTTCCCCACCTGAAGAGCCAGTCCAACATGTCAGAGCTGGGGGGACACAGGCCAGAAGAGCCCCAAAGGGTGAGGGTGCAGAGTAACCTCCCTCAGGTCACTTATGGAGAGGAAAAATTGCCTATAGCCTTGTCAGCAGCAGGGACAATGTTACAATACAGAAGCAAGGGGTTTAGTCATGACTTGCCTACATGCAAAAATTGTGACATAATGTAGTACAACCCCCTTTGTACAGACAAAAACAAGCAGAAGAAGGGGAAAGTTAGCTCAAATTCACCCGTGTTTCCCCAAGGACAGGAGTATGCCCACAGAAAATTGCTGCAGAGCCACTCACATGCTATAGCTTGCTTGCCCGTCTGAGCCCATGAGCATGAAGATGAAGACCTCTCCTACCTTCTTTCAGTCCAACATGCAAGGCTTCACCGGTTGCATCACGTGGCATGGCACAAGGTTGGCTCCCAACGGCAGGATGGAGGAAGGACCTCGGTATGAAGCTACAGATAGAAAATCACCTTCTAGCAAGACGTCCCTTGGCTCCAAAACGTACTCCAGCTGCACTGTAAAATTGTGGCCTCCCCTCCACCCCAGTCACACACAAGGCTGGAGATAAAGGCAATGCAGCAGAGCACGCCTGAGACTCAAATACCTAAGTCTCATGTAGGATGTACAAGATGGATCTGACCTTATGCCTACATGGGAAACAGCAACATCTTTCTAAGCTCATTTTAAGCCAATGATACCATTGACACAGCTTTACAACAACTGCAGCTGCTTTGGGAGGAAACAGGCTCTCTACCAAAAATACATAAATGGGTATAAAAATGCTGCATATCACACCTTCATCTATAAGAAATGCATTGCATCAATACTTAACAGTATCTCATTGCTGGCGCAGAGCAGCACAGCACCCTTTCATTGATTTGGGCTTGTTTTCAGGTGCACCTTCCCCACACCCAAAAAGCCATGTTCAAGATATTGTATATTGTGTGATTCATATGGTAAGATTAACATGACTGTATAAAGGGTATTATTTCAGTTGCTTTTTAAAGAGATGTACAACCTTCCACCCACTCTTCCTTGTGCTTTTACAGTGAGAATTTGTTCCTAGTCGGTATCCAAGTGTACAGAGTCAGATCAATTCCTCTTCAAAAAAAAAGTGCTGCTTTTTATCCTGATGTAAACAGATACTACAGACTTCACTTACAGGATCTGATTTTAAAAATCACTATAATCAAGCTTTTATGGAACCACCCTGAAAACAGATGCGTGGCTAATTTGTTTCATAATTTTATGATAATTTGACTATAAAGTAAATGAATGGCTTAAAAATAAGCAAAACTTTAGGAACTTGGACATTGGTGATGAATGCCAAATTCAGAGCTCAGAAATCTCTGGAATGCTATTAGTCCATATCCTCCTACTTCTCTACAATGCACATAAAGAAAACTTTGACATTTGGACTCCTGACCTGAATTTGTTTTCTCATGCAAGAGATAAACTTTAAACTTTCAGGAGTTATATATTTACAGTCTGATTTCACAACAAAGAGCACTGATTCTTCTATTCAGTAGAAAAACAGAAACACTATCTATAAGAAAGCTATATTATTTTTGAAAAAAGTAGAAAAGGAACAGTAGGGGGGCTTAAGCTATCTAAGGAAAGGTTATTCTTAGAACTACAAGAATCCTTTACATTGGAATAATTTAGTAAATGCACAGAAATACTTTTCTACTAAATCATGGTTTTCTGCCAGGCACTTCTAAATTGATATCTTCACAAATCCACACAGTCTAACTGGAGAGCTATTGGTTGGAGCCATCCCACTGCCTGTTTCAAAACAGAGGTGGGGAACAAGTGTATGATCTGCCAGATACCTCCTCCTGTGCATGCCACAGCCTGACCAAGAGCCAGGCTGCTGCTGCCACCCCTGCCTCAAGCACTGAAATGGAAGATTGCAATACCAGCATGCACAGAGACAAGCAAAGAAACACCTGTATACCCTGAAGGGGAAAAATAAATGCAGAGAAAGAAATACAATTTGAGTTTTAAAACTACTCTTTCTTCCAAAAGATGTATTAAAAGGGTCTCAGAACTGTTTTACACATAGACTGAGAAGCAATAAGAAGTTAGCGAGAAGTTCAAAAGACACCTATTGCTTTTATCTGCCACAGAGTTTGCTTTCCAGTCTGCAGTTCTGTGTGGTTTCCCAGATGAGCAGATCTCTCTTCTAGGTGTTTCTAACACGCCTACAGACTTAGATTCCTATCCTGCAAATACTAACAGTCATTACATTCTTGTCTGCAGTATCCAGAATATATTCTATATGCATTATACCTGGGACACCTTTAAAAACTACAAGCACTGAAGAGGAACACACAAGAAACACAGCAGAGCTTTGTGAAATATTTCTGTTAAAATACAGAAAGTCCAGCAGTTTTTAAATCAAGAAATCCTAAATAGGTTTCCCCCATCAACTCCAGGTAACAAGATACATTTCCCACCTCTTCATTTACAAGAACTGCAGGTGGGGAAAGGGAATTCTGCAGCTTCTGCACAGTATAACCACATACCCTCCTCCTGTCAAATCCTCCTCCTCCCCACAAAATGGCTTAAAATAGATTGACAGTACAGCCTCATTTCGGGGGTCTTACTATCTTATTTATGCCATTGTTTCAAGCTCTGTAACTCAGAGTACTGGGAACTGAGATTGCACTTGTGGTAACAAGAACTTTGTATGAGTTTGTAATACAACAGCCTGAACCAGTACTCCAAGAAAAAAGAAAAAGGAAAATTATGAAAGTGGGCTCCATATTGGGAAGACAGTATAGAGTTGAACTTGCAAACGAAACCTTGTTTCCATACTCCTTGCTTACTTTCTCTTCTAATGGTGTCCAAAGACGGTTTCTCTCTTTCATGTACTGTATTTGTTCCCTATTTTAAGGCCAGCTGAACAACTTCTTTGGGGTTTTTTTTTGGGACCTGAGGAACTAAGGTCAAGACAATGAAAGCTTTCTTGAGAGCTAAAGCCAAGTCTTGCCAAGTGAGCAGTCGTCACTATTTATACTAAGAGTTTGAGCCTCACGCTACTGTACGGTATGTCATACCAAGAGCCTTAAGCCAGCTAGAGATGCTTGGGAAAACAAGAAGAGGGAGTCACCTCTGACTGCCTGCAGCTCTCAGCCCAGTCTGACACCCAGGTTACACTCTTGCCCAAAAGCACAGAGAACCACAGAGCTGAAAACAAGCAAACACAGCCAAGAAACTCCAGCCTCAAGGAAAACCAGAGCCTACCTCCCTCTGGTCCTTTTCTCAATTCCTTAACAGACTGTGAGAGCGGCCAAAATACCTTCAGAGCTGCTTAACCCAGCATTTTCTCCCTTGTCCATGGTCTTGCAGGGCAGCAAAGCTGGCATCCTTTTAGCCCTAGCTAGTCTCAGTGTACAAACTCAGCGATACACATCTGCTAGCAAGCCTGGCCCATCACTCTCTTCCGCTTAATCCTCCCCTGCCTCAAGAAACGGGAGCTGCTGTTTAAGCTTCTCCAAACAAATTTAGTGTGTGTAAGACACTAACATCCATTTGTTAGCCAGGTAGTTAGGCAAGAGTTACCTGGCCAGGTAACTCTTAGGAATAAAGCAAACTGCTTAGAGCACAGCTATCAGTACCACTGCTTGACTTCTGTCTGTGTTCATGTTATAATAAGGATCATCACCTGAAGCAACTCTCTAGGTAATAATTAGCTCTACCCATGCTTCTCTGGTGGTTACAAGATCCCACAACTTTTGTGTTTTGGAACCAAAGCAGAAGCCCACCAGCCTGTGTGCTTTTTCTCATACATGCCAAAGTCAATAATTCAGACAGACTTCTCTGTTTTGCCAAACAGCTGAAGCTCATCTGCAAATCTCTCACTTCGTCTCTTTAGCCGGTCTGCTCTTCCTCTCACCCCTACTTTCTGAAGGGAACATGACCCAAAACTGGGAAATAGGCACTAGTCCTGGCTCTACAGAGAACAGGTGCTTTCTCTGCACAAATGCATAAGCTTACAGTGAATGAGGTTTCCTGTCTTTCTGTGCAGCCTCACAAACCAGGTTGCATTACATGTAGGCTCACAGTCCAATTAATGCAATTTAGGATTTTTAGCAGCCAAAGAGCTTGCTGAGATAGGAACAAATGGCTGAAGGGAAGAGGTTGGATGACATACTCTGCATAGTTGTATGTAAAGAATGATGTGAAACTGTTTGAACTCAATAGTCAGTGTAACAAGGAGCCAGAGAAGGCTGCTACTGCTCATAAAAGAAAAATAATCTGAGTTGTCAACATTTTTGTTAGTGCTTAATAGAAAAAGGAGAAATTAAAAGAAAAAAAAACCAAAGAGATGTTGAATAAGGGTATAATAAGGAGCAATTAACCCCATGTAGGGTGTAGAGCAATTTCCTCCAGCACATCCTCTTCGCAAATGAGGCACAGCAGGAACTGGGACCAACGAAGGGAGCAATGCTTTTGCCAGAGCATTTACCAGTAGAGCTTCTCTCCTATAAATGATAAATAAGAGCAGGGGTGACTAAATCCTGGTAGTTTCAGCCCAAATTTGGGTTCCACTGTTCTAAGTACCTCATAAACATACAGGAAGTCAAACCTGTCCCTAAACATTTGCAGTCTAAAGGCAATAAAACTAGAGGAGGAAGGAAATGTTTATCACATACAAATGGCAAATGCTAGTTACATGGTAGCTTGTATCACTGAACAGAGAAAGGAGCCAGGCAAGTCAAGTTACTGAAGGGAAGAATTAGAAAGAAGTACATTACAAAAAAGGGGGGAAAGGGCTGGATAGGAGACTACTTGCTTTTAGGCTCAGTTTCCTGGTTCAGAAATCACCCTGAGCCAAGCAGGCTCAGAGATCTGCCTTGTGCAGTCTGCAACCACGCACACTTGTGCAACATGGGACTCTGCAGAGGACCCTCCCAAGAGGTTCAGCACTGCTTCCCTTCCCAACCATGCACAGCTGGTACTCATCAGCATCCACACGCTGCATGGGCCTGATCACTCAGAGCTTCTGTCAGTTAAAAAAATATCTATCTCACAATTGTCTGTGAGAGAAGTGACCCAGGCTGCCAAAGCAGCTCTCTGTACTCTCTGTATAAATCTTTGCTTCTCTTACCATTTATTGTCCTTTGAATTTTCCAGTCAAATCCCTCAAGTGCCAAGAAATCCCAAATGGCAACATAAGACTATTGGGACAAGTATACTCCATAGTACAGCCACACAGGAGTACTCATGGAGACCCTTCTGGCTCTCCCCCTGCCCGCACAGCTATGCTCCTTTTTAATGACAACCAGGACTGCAAGAGAGAGGAGGGGAAAACGGTGCACAAATAAGTTTATCCCAACATTCAGTCATCTGGGGAACAGCATGCAGATCTGAGTCCAACAGTTTAGCTACAACCTGAGAAAGTGGTGTCACAGGAATGCAGGAGATTTGAATACATGCATGCGCTTTTTTTAGGCTAGGAGCATCTTTCAGAACTTTGCTGGTGCACTAACGTTAAGAAAAATATTTGACATCTTCAAGCATTTTTCTTCTAGGTCATAGAAAAATGCTCCCTTTCTAAATGCTTATTAAATTTCTTCGGGTTCATACATGAAGTGGATGATTCTGAGTCTTTCCCTTCTCCCACAATAACAAGCAAATGGTCATCCATTCCGTTAGCTCCCCTATTGATTTTGTGATTCCTAGCATAATCAATCTGTCTGTCTCTCCCCAGACTTCAGCCTCAGGGCAAGGAGAACTTTACTAAGGGTGTGAATTATGGGACAGTTGGACTATCTCTGTCTGGTGCTGTGTTACAAATATTGCTGATTCTGTGAACACACTCTCAAATTCCTTTGTAATTATTTTTTTTTTTTGCCTTCTGCCTCTCTAATGGGTATATCCACGTGAGGAAGTCAACAACTAGGTAAGTCCCAGATTCCCATAACAATTACTGTCCTCCCCCCTCCTTGCCCCTCGGCAAACTGCAATAGTGCCCACTCACAACTTATCGAGATAGTCAATTCACATTTCTTACCATCATCACTTAGGCTTTATCTGTTTCTCTTCAGCCTTATCAGCACTGTTTCAATGTTGATATTCCCATTTCTGATGTTATATCAGTTTGTGCCCCACTGGCTAACTTATTGCTAACACGTCCTATTTGCTTTAGGGGAGATTAGTCTGTACAGCTTCAGCTGCAGCATTATCCACTTCTTTCTTCCTTCCTGAAGCTCACTATACTCCAGTCTAACTTATACTCACTGCTGCCACTAGCAAATACTACAACCCACAGGTGTTCCTGTATCCTTCTTTCAAATGCTGCATTGCCTTGGCTCACAATGTTCACCAGTCCCTGCATCTTTTTTTTCTTAAGAATCTAGTTTTGAGCTCTGGCATGCCTTTCAGTGTTAGATCTCCTTGCTTGTAGTCTGTAGTTTTCCAGTACCTCCACAGTACTGGACAGTTGTTTAGCCTTCATAAATTTCATAAACTGGTCTGGGTGTTTTCCTCTGCTTCCTCTGCTTTGCAAATTACAATTGATCAATATAACTGGTCAGTTTTGCGTTCTCTAGTAATCTTTCTCTGAGTTTTTTGCCTCAGATCCCAATCAGCGTATGGCAATTCATCAGTGACTATGTTAACTCCCCTGATGGAAAAAGCTGGTCCCTCACTTTCCATTTTCATTCTGTATTCCTCTACTAAAAACAAAACCAACACCACCAACACCCTTTTCTTTATTTGGTTAATGTCCTGGAGGGTGAAGCATGCCTCAAAAGTCCGAGAGACATTGACTGAGTCAGAATGCAAGAAAAAAATATCTCATGAGTGTCTTCATTTTTGCTGGTACCCACTGTCTGCATAAAAGGCTTTTTCAGTTGGCCTCTGCTTTCCCAGAGAACATCAGCTGTGGTGGCATTTTTAGCTGTGACATTTTCCCCACTCAGAATATTTTCTTAGTCCATTATACTCCATGTACCATCTGCCGTACAATAGTCATACGCTGCCAAGAAGCCTGTCCACAGTCTGCTTTATTCAGTGGACGAGCCCTAATTGCTTAGCCTGGCACAATATGAGCCACCGCATAGCATGGCATCCAATTCCAACTGCTTGTGCCACGGTCTCTCAGGGGTACAACGCTCCAGCACAGTCTCAGAGGCAGCTGTGACCACCGATTAGTTACAACACAGTACAGTCATGCTTCCATTCAACTTCTGTGAAGAGAGGAGGGAGCAACCACTCTTTAGGGATCTGGATACCTTTTGTTCCCAGTTTCATGCTGGGAACGTGGCAGAAAGGAAGAGGCTGTGATTGCTGGTAGCCGAGCAAAGCACTGCACATCCAGGATACAAATTGTCCAAGTCATTCTGCTGTCCTGCCTGGTGCTAGAGAGTGCTGGGGAGCAGGAAGGCTGGCTTTACGGTGTTGTCTCTAGCTGTGTATTGGATGCAGCCTCAGTATTTGTGCCAGGATGGTCCAACCTGTTGAACAAAGGGCTTGAACAAAAGTTTTAGTTCCCCTCTTGCAGGCTATATGGCTGTTGTCTCTGAGCACCTGGCTTGGTGCAAGCACTGTAGAAAGCAAGCAATCCAGTCTCATCCTTCTCCCTTGTGAGTTGACCATGGCTCCTCTGAGCTACAGGCAGTGACGCAGACCAACCTGCCAACAGAAATACCACAGTCCAGGGTACTGCTCGACATCCCTGCTCCACTGCTGTTTCAGTATCTACTGGAAAGAGATGCCAAGGCTGAACACAGTCCTACCCTAAACGGGGAAACTTCGCAGTCCCATGGCTCTGTGATACCCCAACGGCCTGTGTTAACCAGAAAGGGAAGACTTCTTGTCCTGCCCAACTACACCAGTACGCTCTCAGCTGGCTTTGTCTCTGTCTGCTGCTCTCTCAGCTTGTACAGACACATGAATGTTGACATAACAATGACACATTTTCTTTTAGATCACTGGCTATTTAGAGGGGGAATGGTAGGCCAGATACTACTTCTACATAGTGGAAATCAGCATAAGTTTGGTGGACTGGGAAGAAAGAATAATACAATGTCTAGGACTCCAGTACCACACTATTAATAGCCACCTGTAAACCTCTATCGCAGTACCCAGTCATTGCCCAAAGTAACCTTTTCTCGAAATGTCTTCAGGCCCGAACCTGTGGGATGCTGTGGTTCCTCCACAGAATTCAGTCAGCATTTTGTAGGAGCAGGTCCTTGGTAATATATAGGAAGGTTCTGAGCAAGAAAGCTCACAAGAAGACTTAATAGATAGGCATACTGCTTGGAGAAGGGCCAGGAAAGAACTGTGCCTGAAGAGGCTGCCTGTGGGAAGAGACACTTCTCCTGGGCTGAACACACCAGTTAGTCCCACTCACCACTGTCCTGGGAAGTAGGAAAAAGCAGCTCTTAGTCTGCTCCATTTCTGCCTATCCTCCAGCTGCTCAGAAGGAAGCATCTAGGATACAGCCTCTGCGCTTTGCTCGGTAACAGGTTTCACTCCAAGAAGCCTTTCCATAGAGCTCCTTATTTTGGTGTTAGCAGATCCCACTCACTTGTGCAAAAAGCAAGGATAAGCTACTCCTAAATAAAGAGAAGTGTAAGAAAGGAAAGGAGAAGAGCTGCATTTTTACAAATTGGTTTCTGCACTGGCAGATAATTAGCATTTACACTAATTCAAATATTTAATAGCCGAAAGAATTACTGTTGCATAAAAATGCAGTTGAGGCAGATTTACACGTAGCTTATTAGTGCTGCTTGGTAACGGATTATATTAAACACACAATGTTTAAAGTGAGATATAAAGCCAGCAAGATGTAAATGTAATTTTATTCTATTCTTCCCCTTTCCCTTGAAATGAGGAGGGCTTGCTGGAGACAAAATGGGGATGACTAGAGTAGGAGAAACTGTAAAATGGCAAACTAAACTACAGGTAAGCTCACACAGTGATTAATGAGACAGCCTCTCTGGTCATGTGCATCTTATGCAGCTCTGCTTGAATGGCTACTCAACTGCAGAGCAACTCATCTACAAAACAAAAGAAGTGGGAAGAAAACAGGAGCAGTTCATACAAACAGAAATTTGTCTAACATTTTTGAGGAGTTAAAAAAAATATTGTATTAAGATACTGCATTTTGAAATCTGTATCTTAAGTCACTGTAGTTTCTAAGGTAACAGTTCAGTGGGACTCAAATTAAACAGAAACAAACCGCAAGTTGTCAATGCAACAAATTATTGCCTCATGGCTAGAGGCAATTAGGATCCCTGCTGCCATTAACAAGAATAATATTTCACCTTACTCTCCCTCACATTGGGCTAAGAGCATTCCCTCTAAATAACAAGTATCTCTGAGATTCAACTATATTTTCTTTTAAAAAATCGTTTTCTTTCTTCAAGATCCAAGAGCTATTTAAGTAGACAAAAAGATGAATTAACTGCATATAAGAAAAGACTCTAGCTGTCTTGTCTATAGTTAATCATTACCAGGTCTTCCTACCACTGCGTTAAAGATTTAGACAATTCAGTGCTAGGGTTAAAAGAAAGGTAGCACTGGTTAGTGGCTAGTGCCATCTTGTGCACAAAATCCCAAACACCCTTTCTTCACCCTTTTTAGTCAAACTGTACCTATGCATCAGGGTAGAGGAAAAAAATATTCCAACTTTTGCACAAATAAGTAACTTCATGATAAGAGCTCCACATTTAGGCATAAAACATGAGACTAAGCCTCCAACCAGGCCAGATAAGAGCTTGACAAAGGAGAAACAGTCTAGAGAGAAGAAAGTCATTTTACAGTACAGCTGACAGTAACAGAAGCTATTCCTTCCTTTTTCACTGCATTGCAAACAATATCTAATATTACCCTTACTCAAGAAACAGACATTATGTCAGCCACAGACTTTGCTAACCAACACTGAAAGACAAACTTTCCTTCCTTTTTAAGGTCAGTTTCTTTTTTAAAACCTATGTTTCTTCTGCGCCCAGGGTTCAAACAGCAGTGGAAGAAAAGGTTGCACTAAAATTATCAAATATAAAGGGATTTATGCTATAAATCCAGGAGGCTGCCAAACACAGGGATCACCAACTCTTCAACCTCCCTACAGACTCCCTGAGGGTTGGATTTGCTGTGTTCTGACCAGGAACAAACTGGAAAGACAGGAGAGATGATGCGAAAGGCAGCAAAAGACAGGAGAGATCAGGCGAAGAGCAGCACCGCCACTTCTCATAACATACCAACACTTTTATTATAGTGTCTGGTCCTGGCACCATGCAATTGCAACCGAAACACTTCTGCTTAAAACAAAAATATTTACTTTACGTACCTCATCAAGGCACTTTACATCTTCTTCTCTCCCCACCCCTCAATCTCATGGATTTTGAATGCCCACTTCATCAGCTTTTATGACTAGGACTGACTGTATCAGTGGATCCTCTTTTCCCAACTTCAAGGGTCAGCAAGGGGAGGGATGCATTAGATCTCCTATCCTAAAGTGTGATTCCTTTTGCCATCTAGGAGTTGCAACAGCTCTTAAGGAAGTCAGATGAAGTTTTCCCATTGACTTTGACAGAAGAAGCAGCAGCATTTTATCATGTCCATTTCCAATCTAGGAAAGCACTTTCCAGTGTTGCCCTCTTACCCAATCATTTCCTTTTCAAGGACGCATTGTGGTTACCTCTTCATCTGCTGGACTTTGAAAAACTTGATGGTTGCAGCAGGAGAAAAAAAATAGGAAGACTTAGAACTCACACTGAAAGCAGCTACTGGTTTCCTATGTACCTTTTTTCCCTCCAAGCTCATTCTCTCCTCCCTACCAGCCAGAAAGTGAGAGGCAAGACTTGAAAACACCCAGGAAACCAACAGCAGGGTTGGGAACGGTATACTTGTCTTTCAAATTGCAATGAAAAGACATGCAGGAACCATGTTTTTCTTCATCAGAGCTGGTATCTCTTATTAACATAGGATCTGCTCTGCAGCAAGATGACTTGTTACTTAGGTACTCAACCAAGACATAGGAAAAAATTTCTTCAGTCCCATTTTCACAGTAATTTAAGTTTGAAGTAGGGAAAATATTAATCTCTGTGTCTCGTGACAAACGGGACAATGCCCTTTCTTCCTCTTCTTACCCTTCTTGCATAATTGAATGATTAGAATTTTTAGGACAGGGATTGCCTCTTACTCTCTGTGTCTACAGCACCCAGAACAATGCTGTGCCATTCATGGGTCTCCAGATACTGCCACGATAAGCATGCAGTGAACATTTTTAAAGGGATTTGTTCAGAAGAATCCTCTTCGGAAGATGCCGTATCTTAAACTTGACATTTGGGCTCCATTCACCCTGATTTCAGAGACTCTCCTGTAGTCCTGTACAATCTACCATTTCAGCACTTTATATTTCTTTCCACATCCTGTAATATTCAACACATTCACCGTAAAAATCAAGCAGTCAAAACTTAGCTAAAGTAAGGATATACGATGTTAAAGGCTCCAGGAAACGTCAAATCAAGCCACAAAAGCAAATTTCACATACTTTACTCATATTTATGACTCATGCTTTACTCATATTTATGACTGTAGTCAACAGTAACATATTTCCAACTCTCTACAAGAGTACATGAAACAAAAATGTACCATCACAGTAACAGACGGTTATACTACTGCTACCTGTGCTGCAAAACCACTTGAGTGTCCTGGGAGCAAAATCTGGCATTGCACATCTGCAGCTTTTTTTTGTTTGGTATTTAAAAACAAATAATGCCACTGCAGCTACAGTTTTACTTGCAGGCTTTTTGACTATCCCAGGCACATTCTCACGCTTCTCTCTAAATTTCTGAAAGCTGTTTGCTTTTTTTTAAAGGATATTAATCTTTGGATTTTTATTACAGTACTACAAAATGCTGCCTGACATTGTATTTCCTGCCAAACAATAGCCTAGCCTGGCACACGAACAAACCATGCTGCTGCTAGCATTGACAAAGCAGTCTTGCTCTTTCGATTCATCAGTCATTCACAAGAAGCCTTTCATTTACAGAAGTACTAATACATCTTAAAATCTGTTATAACTATAAAATCTTTCTATCTCACTGATCTACTATTGGTGACCAGATCAGACAAAGAGCCCCCATAAGAAGTTTGTATGAATGAAGTATAAACTGTGCATTACGGAATCAAGGTAAAAGCTCTCAGTAGCGGTACCAGTTGACAAGCTTACCCTGTCTTCAGTGGGCTTTTGAGAACAACATTGCCCTATTTTAAGAGACAAATGTGGCTCACATTGTAGAGTCTGTTTATGGTGTTTTCCTTTAAGGTTCAGCTAAGTACTTTTTTTAAAACCCTTTATTTAGTGGCTTGGAAATGGTCCCTTGAGTAAAAGAGCAGGCTAATATTTTGTATAGAAGAATGTATGTTTGTAAGAGGAAGATTTTTTCAGTATTTCTAAAACACATTCTGGCTCTGTATCATCTTGATTGTTTCAGTTTACTTCAAAGTGGGTTCTTCAGTCTTCTCAGTTTTATTCTTATTTCTGACAGGCTTTCTCTTGGCCATCATGTCCCAGTCGAGTACAGATCAAGAATACACAGACAGTTGCTAATCCTTAATTTATTAGCTGCTTTCAAAATCAAAGCCTGAAACTGTTACTGGAAGCTGATCCAAAGCCAACAAAAGACCGATGGTGTTGGCATACACTGTGGGGCAGAGGGTACGCTACTGTATCAGGTGGAGAGTCTAGAACTTCCAATAAGTGATTCACATTCATCCAGACAAGAGATAACAAACATGATGTTCCCTGGGGCCAGGTTCTAAAAGACATTACAGGGCATCCTCGAATGCTGAATATGAAACGTGTGTTTAGGTACTTCAGCCAGCTGATCACTGCTAAGTCTAAGAAGTTGTACATGATTTTAGGTTTCAGAACTTTCTGAAGGTAATTCAGAAACAAAATGGTGCTAATGGTTTTGTGGCTTCTTCAAAGTATTTTTATTTTCCTATGAAATTTGTTTCACTAATATTTGCGCAGAAAACAACTCTCCTTTTCTTCCCCCCATCCCATTCCATCCTGCTTTTGAATATTCTGGTTTTAGAGTCATAGCAACAGGTCTGTTACATTTAAAAGAAAAAGGCTTCTATTACATGATAAAAATTCCAATTACATGTCATATTTCACACAAAAGCTTGAAGCCAAAATTAGGAAAAAAAGCCAACAAAAAAAAAGCGCATCAAAATCCTTAGATTTCAGATGCACAACAATCCCATATGCATAAAGATATTCAAGTAGAAACCCAAGGGTCCAGAGAAGTTGACTTCAGAAAAAGACTAAGCAGATCCTAGACAGTAGGCAGGCTGTGACTTGTCTACTCTCCGACTCTTCCCTACAACTACCCTCAGTTATTCCCATTCTAAATTCTCTAGATACTACAGGCATTGGAAACCTGAGCTGGAGTTGATAAGGCACATCCAGCTTAAACAAGGATAAGACAGCACAGACACCCCATAGTGGGAACTCTGAAAAAACACTGAAGTTACAGTGAAGTATAAAGGTTCTTACAAGAGAAGGGAGAAAAAAAACCCTGGATTTATATTTTCAGTCAGACAGCTGCCTTTCCAAACCTCTCACTTCACATATTCTACAAGCAAGCATTAGTTACACCTATACCTTTGGCAAAGACCTTTAAAAGCAACTCAGTTTTCCAAGGATGAGACCTAAGACTTTCTGGAAAAAGGGGGTAAATGTTCCCAATCCACAATCATTTAAGTAGAGGTACACAAAATCATTAGTCATTTGAAAAAAAAAACAACCAACCAAAAAAAAAACCAAATCACACACTCTTTTCCTTGTGCCCTTGTCTTCCCCGATTTCACAGCAGCAGTATTTTCTCCCCACTGCAAACACAATGAATGGTGCACATCAGCTTGGGAAGTGGGAGTGAAAAACATTCTCTAATGGAACATCTTACCTGGCTAATAGCTTTTATCTTTGCAAGCAATGCCTCTGTGCGCCTCCCCACAGTACAGGCTCACCATCTGCCTTTGTTCTAATAAATGAACTCACATTACAAATACAGAGTGCGCACATACTCATATCCTGAACCTACTGCACCCAAGGGCCAGATGTTTTTGCAGAATGTATAACTAGTAAATGTTTGCTCCCAAATGTTTGAAATGGCTCACAATCTTTCCTAATAATAACAAGCATAACCAGTGAAAAATTCATCATAGCTACACTATGGGAGGTAAAAATCCATAAACAAAGATTTACCTGTTTTCATTAACTGTATCTTCATACTATCTTTCCAATATAAAATTCTGCTTCCCAGATAATCTTGCATGTATTACTAATATTGCACACAATTAGATGTCACCCTTCTGTTACCTTCCTGGTAACATTAGTCTAGTTTTGGAAGCTACAGGCTTTCATTCCCAAAATTTCACCTTTTAGATGAACAACTCATTTAATTGCATGTCATCCCTGGCCTGTGAAACTCAGCAAACTCTTTTTCCCCCAGAAGCTTAAACATAGTCTTACCTTCTTTCCTTCCTGATGCTTAACACTTGATATCCTCTCCAAATATACATACGTCTTTCAAATAACTCTTCAGTAAAATAATTCCTAACTGGTAATTTGTATCTCTCAATATATTCAGATGTATAAACTGTACAACAAATCAAGAAAAAAAAAAAAGAACATCAGTTAGGCCTATAAATGACCTTTCAGATTTTATATACAAGTTTCCGCCTATGAGACAAAGGCTGTATGTTTTACAGTTGGCTGTTGATGCTTGTACAGGCCAGAATTTCAGGTCCTATTTTTATAGCACTTTGTTTCATAGACATGATGCACAATCAACCATGGGAATAGTGTTGTATTAGGTGCTTAAATATTATGCCTTTGGAACCCAAGGAACGTTCAGGTACCTGAAATATGCACAGAAATAGCCTTTTAGCTATCCAATGAACTACACAAAACCTGCTGTGATATCACTACTTTAAAATTCAAACGGATTTTTCTCAGCAGTACATATTTCTAAGGAAAGCAAGCTTACCCATGCACACAGTATGTACAAAATACATGTGTGGATTTCTGTCTAGTCTTAGCCTGTTGTCAACACATTGGACAATATAAACCAAATGTGACAGAACAGTAAAGGACACGAAATGTCAAAAGACTCAAAAACATTATATTTCTATAAATTTTATGAAAATAGCCTACAAACGGACCTTACTAATATCCTCACTGATGCACTGCCCCATTAAAATGATCCCTTAATATGAGCTGTCTAATTCCAGTAGGACACATCAGAGAATCCCACACTGGGATTTCTATTCTAAATATTGCTCAGAACAAGGTGATGGCACGAAGTAACTTACTACTGATGCTTGCCAGATACAGCAGCTAGCCCAGCATAAGGAAAACAAAAGGAAGGTCTTCTACAGACAATTGAGTCAGTCTCAGCAGCCCCCATCGACTGAAGACAACTTAAATCAACAACAATCAAGACATTTATTACAATCATGGCATAGTAGCTTATTTGTGCAATGTGAGCGCAATTCAGTGCATGTATATTTTCTCCAAGTCTTTTTGACACTATTTACCCTGGTTACCACATCTCCCTAAGGACAGTTCTTCAAGTAAGAATACTAGGTACAAGTATCCTTGGCACACGCTGCCTCTGGTGAGCTTACATGAGCTTGAAAAAGCTGAATGGTTGGGGGGGGAAGGGGGGGGGAGTATATCCACTTTACTCAGCACTATAACAGCCACATGCATCCCATCAGTTATTGTGTCCCACATGATGAGGCCAGGATTTCTTAAAGCTGACTCAACTTCCTCAAACTCTACCACAGTTACAAAAACTTGCAATGATTTAGAGTTCACAGAAGCAGAGGCATAGAGGCCAAATAAAGCTTTCTGACCATTCATCTCAAAATAATCTCTGCTTTATGACAACTATAGCTGAAGGGCTTTCTGGCAGGGGCACTAATGCATGGTACTTTATTTTCCAGGTCTGACTGGAAATGAGACTGAATGAGAAACAAAAAAATTAGAACTACTACTCTCCATTTAATGTGTTGCTACACAAAGAGACAGTAGCTCCTCCAGCAGAAACCTCAAGCCACAAAAAGGTGTATTATTGTTCAGGCAATAGCTAGTTCAGTGTAAAAAAAGGAGTCAATGGCTGTCTGCAGCTAAGTCTATTGGGTTGACTCAAACCTTCTGATTAATATTTTTAATACTTGCCTACATTTCATTTCCTTTCTGGGATGCTCACTTCAGTGCACTTGCCTTTGCGTATCTGACAATCACATGCCAAAGTGACGAGGAGCCACGCAAGGCAATCCTTCAGTCTCATTTATGTGCTGTATACTCTGAAAGGAGCAAACATTCAGTCTTGTAAGGCACTTGGTGTTACAGGGTTCAAACCCCACTAAAAATCAACAGAGCTCAGACTACACACAGTCATTGCTGAACTGCTGTAGTAAAGATGAACATTTGCTGAGGGAAGCCACAAAATGATGATTGCGCAGATTATAACACTATCATTGTTATACCCTTTTTAACATATTTTTTCATTTACTACAAATGTTACTAGATATTTATCACTAGTATGGCAGAAAGTGTTAATGGGTTGCGCAGCAGGGGTCAGCAATGTATAAATCCCCAGGATGATATCCTCCATAAAAAAAAGATGTCATGTAATAACCCTCCTCAAAGAGTCATTAGGAGAATTGTGTGGTTTAATCTCTTTTTCCTCTGAGGCCAAAGTTTGATGACACAATAAATCCAGCTTTGGTGCTCATGGTATCAGACCAGAAAAAGCTGCAGTGCCCTGACGCAAAGCAATGATGTGCTGCAAATTTATTTATAAACATATCAACTGAATAAGACCTTTGGCAGCTCCAATTTGCTCAAAAAATTCTGACTGGTTAACTTCGTAACATTAGGCTTTATGCTGGAAAAGTTATTACTTCTTTCCCTCCATGCACACACAGCCAATGTCAAAAGTGCTGAAAAAAAAAATCATTATCACATCTTATGGCTAGTTTGTCATAAACAGAGGCAAATACTCACCTCTGGTCCACATCAGATGTGTATGACTGGGTCATCAAGCAACACACAAGCCCAGTGGAATGACAGCCTGAGTCAATCAATCACTTACAAATATATACTGCAAGCAATGAAATCCCTACTCAGAATAGGGCCACCCTCAAAGAAAGCCACAGGTTGCTCAAGGTCTTGCCCAGTCCATTTCCAAGTATTTCCAAGGACGGAGGTTCCACAACTTCTCTGGACCCTGTCCCAGCATCTGACCTCCCCTTACACACAAAAAATAAAAAAAAAATCCTATTCATTGGAATTTCCCTTGTTGCAGCTTGTGTACATTACACAATATCAGCACAGCCCATTGCACAAGTCACCGGATACTTCTGAGCTTCCTCTGCTGCAGAGCAGCTGTTCAAAATGCAGGTTAAAGATCCAGACATGTTTTTGAGATTATATCATCCAAGAACAAAGAAGAGGTTCTGCAGTGCAAAGTGTCAGGGCTATTGAAGTGAAAGGATGACGTTCCTTCCAGCAGTCAAGTTTGTGCCTTGCTATGAGCTGTAGCATTAATACAGTGGCTTTTGGTAATAGGAACAGCAAACACCAACACCTTTCCCGAGAGTGTTGGAAAAGAATTATTCCTCTGCTAAGGAAAGAAGCAGCTGACTACACTTGATCTAAAAGAAAGTACTTGTGACTGATTTCAGTTCCAAATGGGAAACTGACTTGCAAAACCTCAACTATTTCTGCTCATCAAAGAACGCCTGAAATTAATTAGGGATAAAGACAACCTGATCCTCTAACAACTTTCTTCAAGCATGAAATCAGATAAATTAGGATCTTATTTAGAATATAAACATGTTTACATACCTAAATGCTGAGCACATTAAAAAGAGAACCATTATTAAAATACCAAAGCAGCTTAGATTATACCACTCACTGAGTCTGTTTCATTCCTGTATCTGAAAAATTATACTCAGAAGTCCTAGGAGTACTGAAAGCAGTTCAAATACTGTAACTTTAACAGGCCACAAAAAACATAAGTGATAAGAAACACAGGATACTTATTTAACAAACAGTTTTTAATAAAAATGGAAATAACAATTATGATAGCACCTAATGAAAACTAGTGCTTAAAATTAACTGTGTTTAGTGTGCTTTACCTGATCCTCCAACAATGCTGCACAGGATTTACTTTAGAAGCAGGAATACATATATTCAACAGGTTGGCTGCATCACTAAATCATCTTAAATTTGAATTCGAAGCAGCATTCATATTTCACATCTGAGGATGAAAACCAACAAGAAGTACTGGATGCAGTCATTTCTGGTTTACCAGAAAGATACATACAAGGAAAAACTCTGTGCTAACTTCCATTTCAAACAAGCAACGCTGTTGCTAATCAGCAAGAACCTATGTCTTACTGAAAGGCTTTTGAAATTTGCTTTGAAGAAAAACTCTTGGAACACGCAAGTCTTCTTTCCTATTCACAGTTTCTCGCTGCACATATTCATTGACCACTTGCTCATATCCCTCAGCCTTGAAAAGCTGAGACAAGAACTCTGGAAAAGAATTTAGAAAAAATAAGATTAAATATTATGTTTAAGCTATTTTTAAAACACTAGTCAGCATTTATATAAGCATATGCTCTTATGTGTTACAGCATGAAAACCACACAGACCTTCAGATTTCAAGCTGTTCTATGCAGGCGGACTGCTGAATAAAAATCAATACAGATCTCCTATAGAAACATCAACCTAAGCAAAACAGCTTGCAAAACTGGGGCTTAAGCTAGTTACTCAGTTTAGTTTCCAAAACTTGCCACATCTCTTATTTTTATTGAGCCTTGTCATTCTCCTTGTGACTGACACCAGTGCATTTTCACTTTGTGCAACTGACATTCACTGGCTGAATACATCACTTATTTCAAGTATTTCAAAGGCAATCCAGCCTTGTAGAAGCATCTCTGCTTGATACCACCCTACGTTACCAGACATTCACATGCATTGCTCAACAGAAAACTGGACAAAATGGCAAAGTGGATATGGTGGTACCAAGCCTTCACTAGGTCAAACTGAAAGTATTTTCCATAAGCAAAATAATATTACTCAAAGCATATCAAAGGCAGAATTACCTCACAAACAGGGTGACCTATGCAGCAGAGAGGGGTGCTCATGCTATTGACTTGTCATGTTAATTAAAATTCATCACTTTTCCTTTCCTGCACTTTGTTTCATTTACTCATGCAGTAATTTCACAATAAATTTAAGCCATTCTAAACTTGTGCTACTTTACAGAAAACAAAGACATGCCGTTTTTTCAATGCTCAGGGGGATCAGCTTGATGGAACAGCTGATCATGTGGGTACAGGAACCCCAGCACTAAAAGAGATGGGATTGAGGAAGGAAGATGAGACCGCCCACTTTGGTGGTAGCGCAGGCTTATATCAACCGAAGCCCATCATGAAGCCACATGCACTGGTTGTAAACATGGTGTGTTCATGTAAAAAGGGGGACCCCCATCAGTGTAATATAAATAAACAGCACTTAAATGTGGACCTACTGAAATCTCATTGTGAAGAAGTTGTACATATTTTATAATAACAGAAAATTACAACCATGCATTCCTCCACAAATTTAATACTATTTCAAACAGTGGATAAATGGATATTTTTTTCCATGGGAGAAGCTCAGTGTTGTTATTTGAGGCCAGACATATTATAAATAAGCATCATTCAAATCACCCCATGCAGCAATTACTTGGTGTACTGGTGTAGTGTTAAACAAATGAAAAATAGTACGGGCTGCAAACTATGCGGAAATGATGGGAGTTATGTTTCTAGTAACAAAAGAATTCTCAGGCATTAAACAATATTTATATCAAAATCAGTAAGATGAATGAGATCATGATGATCAAAAATGGGAGCCGAGGTGGTCCATGAGACAGTCACAGACCAGTCCAAGGCAAAACAATTGCTAACACGAGCAATATAAGATAAATTCTCTCTTTTTTTCCTTCGTTCCTCTTCCTCCTACCTATCTCAGTTCTTCCCCCAAAGCGAACACACATACTAGCAAGGAATTTCTCATTCAAAAACAATTCTAACATGCAAGAAAAATGGGATTTAAAATTCCACAGCTAGGTCAGTCTCTTATTTGTTCCCTTTAGCATCCATTCTCTTTGTAGGAGCTAATTGTTTAAACAGAACTAAAAATCACTCAATAAATAACAGCTGTAGAAATGCTTCAAGGAAGCTGTAGCACAGCCTGCATTATCTTAGATTTCATTGTTGTCCTATAAAGAATAGAGAGAGCTCAGACAAGATTAATGGTTTTTATATATCAGAAGCAATTAGGCAATACATTATGTCATAAAATATGAATAACATTTACTTGGCTCCAAATCGGTCTCTTCAGTGGCTGTATTTTGCCTTAGACTAAGAACAAAGAGCCCAACAAAAATAAACACACAACTGTTATTACACAATGCCCTATGCTTGACAGGGGGAAGTAACAGTTCACTAAAGTTTAGCATGAGGAATTGGGAGTTAGAGGACGAGCTATAATCCCAACTCATTGTGACAGCCTAAGCAAATTCCTTCACATCTCTGTTCAAATTGTCCACCAGTAAACTGCACTAATTACCTCCCTTCCTAAAGCATTACGAGCACTGAACGAAAAACTGTTCAAATACTGTATCACATGGAAATGTTTTTTGCATCATCTTTACTAAAAAACAGAAGACAGAGTGACCACAGCTCATCCGTGCTATCTCAGCAGGATTTGTAGACAAACTTCTCAGCGCTGTAGTCATGGTTCTGCCTCAGAAGTCATTGACTTCTTCAGTAGACCTCATCTTGCACACCAGGAATAGCTTTGTGAAAAGAACGATGCCAAGATAACTGCTTAGCTGTTTCATGAAGATGATCAATTCTGTTATTGAACATTGGTCTTTTTCCCTTAGATAACAAATCTGAATGAAATTCAGCAAATTCAGAAACTGCTGCTCTTGGCACATTATAGCACATACAAGAAGCTTGTAAATTAGAAAGTGCTCCAAAAAGTCCTGCTAGTCTAAATACCCTCTTCCTCCCAAAAAGGATGGCAAATGAAGTACACCACGATTTAACAGTTCATCTGTGTAAAACAATGGGCATGTTGGCAATTCCCTGAAGCAAGTTTAAACAAAAGATTCCCAGAAAAGAAAACGCTCTACAGTATGTCTTACCTTCAGTAAAAAAATACGATCTTGTCCCATCTTGTCTAACATAAAAGTTTTCTCCAAGTTTGCTGCCAGATTTAAACCTGAGCATCGCATGATCATACAGTCCATAGTCTCTAAACAAGACACACTTGCCGGGTTTTAATACCTGTCACATAACACATATATGCTTCAATAAGGTAGATGGATTTAGCCACATATATATATATTCGTACACACATACAGACTCATACACACATAACTAAGACAAGGTATCCTAACATATCCAATACAGAAGTGATATACATACATATAGAATTCATTCCCTGTGCAACAAAAAAGTTGTATATACAACTGGATTGTCCGCTCTTAAAAATGGTTCCCCATGAACATGAAAACTACCAAAAGTTTTAAGATACCTGTTTGGGTATCTAAATAATCTTTTTGCAACAATTCAAATACAGAGCAAAGAAGAAAATATACAGTTTAACAATGAAAATTAAGTCCTAACATGGCATTTTCTTTGTTGGGTAGTATACAGTCTAGCACCTGATTTTGATTAATGATTAACAATACAATTTAGAATACCATGACATTTCTTTTTTCATGTGAGAAAGAAAAATATTACAATATAATAAGAAATTAAAAAGGAACAATTTCAGGAAAACAGGTTGCAGGTTTGGGTTTTTTTTTTAATTGCTCTTTGGTAAAGAAATCAAGCCATAAAGAGTTTAAAATTTAGAAATACATGGTCATTGGTCGTGCTGGACTTTAGACATTTGATGCATCCAACTTTCCTACCTCATCAAATACCAGCTGTATGTGTTAGAGGAAAAAAGGAGCACTTGCCACTTGCAAATTTGTGCAGAAACCTAAAAGCGAGTTAAATGAGCCAGGCATCTCCACAGAGAAAACAATAATTAGCCTTTTCATGTGCACGAGCTAAGAATCAACCCTAACTTTGAAAAACAGCTGGAGATATACTGAAAAATCTATCATTCCCTTTTCAAACTACTGATGATAAACCAAACAGGATATCTGATAATATAAAACCCCAAATACACACATATGCATCAATAAAAAATATGTTGACTATTTCCCTCTGCAGTCAATATATGACATCTCAGGGAAATTCAGAACAATTACAATTCAAATTGTTTAAAGCACCCTCTGGATGGTCCTATCCTAGCCTATCAACTACCAAAGGCAGCCCAGGGAGATGAGTCTCTCTAGATTAATGCTGATGTCTGAACACCCCACTTCTAAATCAGCACAGATCAAGTGTGTTTAATAACAACAATAACATCCTAACTGCAAGTCACCGTATCTTCTGGAAGTCAATTTTGGTTCACTGTCACTCACACCTTATCAACACAGACATTTCTACAATCCATAAACATTATTTGTAGCATACAACCCAGAAGCCCAAGTCACAGGTTCAAAATACCTTTTTTGTTACGTTGATGGCATGCATTAGGCCAGAATCCAAACAACCTCACAATACCAAGAGAATAAAAAAAAACATTGTAAAACATATTTTAGTCCCATATACTAACTAAATACATCCATAGAATACAGTATTAAAGATCACCATTACAAGAGAGGTTATTTTCTCAGAAAAAAAATTGTACTTCCAAGGTAAAAAGAAGGAAAGTGCTTTAAAGGCTATAAAATCAGATGGTTTTACCTTGTAAATGTTCTTCAAGACAAGATGCATTTTGTCAGGATGAATGGCAGAAAGCACAAATATAAGTGTGACAACATCCACAGAATCTGCTGGTATATTTTCTAGAAGATCATCTTTGGTAAGATCACACTGGAACACTTTACATCTTTCAGTACTGTATAAGGCATTTTTCTAGGGAAATGAAAAGAGCATGCTTTCACTGAAAATTAGTTGCATTTGTTATTGCAAAAAAAGCAAAAAAACTTGTGAAACTAATCAGTAGAGCGACACAAAACATGGTGGCAAAGAACATTAACTTCCAACAGGTGACTAATGCAATCAGAAATTCTTTGTTGCATACTACAACAGTGAAACTACAATTACTAGATTAGTCTGTTCTCAGGAATTTGAGAAGGAATGTGTGTTAAGACAGATCAGAAAACATACCACTTCTGTTTTACCGCTGCTTCTACTCTTTAAAAATACAGAAATATTATTAAAATAAATTCTATATTACCAGGTGATCAAGGTACAGCTCTTGAGCTACAAGTAGACTGTAAACAGCTTGGGTTCATATCACATAACCTGCAGCTGGGCTGTTCTAGCCCACAGTTTTGCTGGGTAAAAGGAAAACTGGTGTTGGCAAGAAAGACTCTCAGCAAGAGTTGTCGAGGCAGACACCACTAAGTCATCCAAAACCCAGGGTACACACTCAGCCCAACCTCATCTTGCAGGGCAGCTGTGGCATCCCAGGGAGCTGCTGTCCTCTCCTGTTTGCCACACGTATTTCTTCCCATCTTTCCCATGAGATACACAGTACGTGTCTTGTGGTTCTTAGTCACAACTGTCCCACAAGAGAATGCTTTCAAATAACAGCTATGTAGAAATTTACCTGTGATTGCAAACTTAATAAACGAGGAGACTTCTAAAGCCCAAAGCCCCCACCAGCCTTGCTGGAAGACTTAACTTTGGACTACAGTACCACTTACCTATGAATAAGTATAAACACACCTATTTGTAATCAAGCTACAAATTTCTTTAACAATAACTTCCATGGCCCTGTTTTCAAGATTCTCCTCAGGACTCCCTCTGCCTCACAAATATCAAGGGCAAGCTTCCATCCCAAACAAATTTTGCTTGTACTGCACAGTCAGCAGAGACACAGTAGCGCACTCAAAAGAGTCTTCACAAACCATTCAAGTAAAGTAATATACACATATTACCACAATGCTACAATTTGATGCTGTAAAACTAGGTCTCGAGCAGTGATTTGGCTTCTTGCATAGGTGCTCCACTGATATGGGTCAGTCTCCATTTTTTTGCAAAAGCTATTCTACTCTTCCTACAAAAAGGAAGGCAAGAGAAGTCTATCGTTCCAGTCATCTGTAATTTCAGAAGCTTCTAAAGACACTCTAAAAGAAGTTCCAAATATCACACCAACCTTCACATACTCAACAGCTCTAGGAGAGAAATCACAGGCATATGCAAAAATATTCAGATCTTCTTCTAAGAGTGGAAACAAGCAGTTCCCAACCCCACAGCCTGCTTCCAGAATGGTCAGTTTCTGATCTGCAAACTGGGGAGGAAGAAATCCAAGATAAAGCACATTATTTTTGTTTTCCTCATGATACAAGCAGAGACACCATTCAAACAGCATTTTAAAAACTATAATCAATTTTAATAACCATTGATTCAAAAAATGAAGTAGGTATGAGTTGGATAAGCTAACAGTACAAAACAGAAATCTTGATTTCTGCAAAATTACAGATCTTTTTAGAACATGTTAATATTTCTTTAGTCATCTACTCCTTAAGTAATCAACAGATTGTTATACCGTTTCTGTCTTATCTTTTATTCAGCTATAATGAACAACAGATGCATCTGGCTATTCCCCTTAACGATATTTTGCAATTAGCCTGTAATTCTGGATGCTTTTTGTTAAAGTAGTGCTCTGAAGTGCACCAACTTGCATCTGAAAACATCACATCACAGAGAGACAAGTTGTTTATTTAGGATACAAAACAAATATTCCAGATTTCATTCTTAGTATCCAGTATGGGTCAACTATAAACTGAAACCAAACTGATACATCTGACTGAGGAGGTATCTTTGATATTAAGAGAGACTACGCAGGGCACTGCAAATTTAACATGTGACAGCTCTTAGCCTAATGGTTTTGTTAGAAATATTATTAAATAATTTAGAAGCAATCAATCCCATCTTTTACAGAGGAAGTACATAGATCTCACCTCCCGACATGCTTTTAACTCTTGAAATTCTCTGGTTGTCCAATGTCTGTCTTTGAAGAAGTTGGTGCTGTTTCTTTTGTAAAATAGATCCCAGTTCTTCTGTGCCTCTTTCTCCAGTTTTAGTTGTTTGAACTCAGACACCAAAACCTGATCTTTCGCCAGTCTCTCAGCCTCTTCTGAGCTAAGGATTCTTGCACTATGGCCTTTTTTTTGGAAAGCACCATCTTCAGTAGATGTTGTTATTATACTTAAGCAATTGGCTGATGCGTTTTCTTGGAACATCCTAGATTCTTTCACATAAATATGAATGCCAAAGACCTAAAGGTGATTTTTTTTTCTTTAGTGTATGTTTCCATCACTTAAGTTAGGTAAAATAACCTAGGATCTAGAAGCAGAAGAAAAAATAAGAAAGAGTTACAGCGTGCGCTTCTTATGATTTTATGGTGATCTGTCCTACCTGTCAGACTGCAAAGCTACCAGATTTCTCTTGATTTCAGAAATCCTCCACCCAAACTAACAACTGCATATGACATCAAACTGATGTCAAAGAAGATACTTAACAGAGCCTGCTAGTCTTCCCTCTGCATCCTAGAAAGCTACCTAACAAGAGAAAGATGGTGCAGCTCTAAGCTTATTTTCACTAAAACTGACTTTAAAAGGAAAGCAAGGGGTTGGTTTCTTGTTAACCCTAGTTAGCAAACCTCAGAAAAATCGTAACTGAAAAATAGGTGACATTTAAAAGTCCCATAAAGTTGATGAAACAAACTGTATTCATGTAAGCATTTGTCCCTCCTACTCTCACCTCTGTGAGAAAGCACCGGTGAAAACATCAGCATTTATAACAGACCAAAACCAGTACTGTGGCCAAAATGCCCATAGCCGGCCTGTGTCAGCATTCCTTCCACTGCCTCCTCCTGAGAAGCCACGCCGGTTATAACCATCACCGGTGGTTTCATTTTCAGAAGTTAACAAAAATGGAGCAATGAAAAGGGTTCTGCGTCGGCTGGGAAGGGATCCGAATTTTTTCTCTGATGTTAAACTAGTTCTGACCCCCGCCTTGCCACGAACACCCAGATCCTGGATGATGGCACGTGTGAATTAAATCCTGCGTGGCCCAGTAACTCCTAGGGAAGCCCAGGTAGCCGAAACATGCCACTCCTGTACGTCAGTGCCCAGAACCAGGCATTGGCGTCATTTTTTACCAAAATGGAAATGAGAAAAACCCAAAAATACCCACCCTACAGCAAAAAAAAAAATAGTACTTCACTTACATATTTTCTCTTACACAATACAAACACAAACGTAAAATACAATTGTGTGCAAATGAAATAAAGAACCGTCAAACTTTTGTCCAGCCTCACGGGAAACAAACAACGCTTTCTTTTTCCTCCAAAAACAACGGGAAAGGTCACAGAGAAGAGGTTTCCTTGAAAGAAAGTCTCCTCAAGAAGAGTATACCCTCAACAAACAGATTCATCAGCACAATTTCTGCTATGTGCCGGGCACGCTACAGAAAGATCAACGTTTATATTTCTTCATAGGACGGGGGGGGGATAAAAAAATCCAAGCTAGTTCTTTCACTGACCCATTTGCGCTCAGAAAAACGCCCGTGGCGGGAAGCGAGCACGATGATAAACCCGGTTTACTATCAGCCTGTGTTTAGGCTAAAGAGTCTTTAAAAAGGTGTTTAATCCAGCCCTAAGACCGCAAACATAATACCTCTGAGGAAACCCCCGCATCGCCCCAACCCCCACCCCGGGAAAGCGGGTTCCCGCCAAAAGCTGCCCCCTCAGAGGGGCCGCGGCCACCACCGCCGCGCCGAACCCCGAGGCGGGAAGGCCCCTCCTGCCCTGCCCTGCCCTCCCGAGGGCGGGGAGCGCCGGGCTCCCACCTCTCCTCTGAGGGACGCCCCTCCGGGGACCCGCTCCCCCCTCCGCGGGGACAGCAGCCCCTGCGCGGCCCAACGCCCCCACCTCGCCTCGCCTCGCCGTACCCGCCGCCGGCCCCGGAGCAGTTTCCCCGCTGCACTCGGCCCCCGGAAGGGCGCCGGGCGGCAGCGCACGGAGGAGAGGAAGGGACAGGCCGGGCCGAGCTGGGAGGGGAGGGGACGGGACGGGACGGGACGGGACCGGGGCCATGAACGGCTCGGCGAACTCGCTGCTGGACAAGGAGGAGCACCCGCTGCAGCTGGGAGAGAGCTTCGAGCGGCGGCCCAAGGCCTCCTTCCACACCATCCGCTGTGAGCGCCACCCCCTCTATTCCCCCCCGCCGCGGCCGCCCCTTCCTTCCCCCTTCTCCCGCTCCCCGCGTCCCGTCCCCCTACCGCCTGCCCCGGCGGCGTTTCTCCTTATGCCGTACCTACCGGCGAGCCCCCCATCTCCTCGGACCCCTTCCCCCGGCCGGCCCCGGGGCGGGGGGGGACGGACGGGGACGGGACACAGTACCTGCCCGGCGCCCCGCCACCCTCACCGAGGTTTCCTCCCGGGGTCCCACCGCGGCTTCTTACTCGTTAAGGGCCGTCCCCTCCCCACCGGCCTGCGGGGGCTTCCAGCCCGCTACCACGAAGCCTTCACGTCCCCCGTGTTTCTCACCGCCTCCTTCGTGCCGTCACCTCAGGGCTTCGTCCCCTCTCGGCGCCTGTTGTCTCCCCCCCGTCCCATCCCTCGTCGTCCCC
>VUYV01000059.1:4622977-4656407 GCA_008711295.1 Anarhynchus alexandrinus
TCTGGGGGATTTGAGGCAGGCAGGCCGGGGAGGGGGACGAAGGACTTGGGGAAGTTTTTCATGAAACGTGCGTGAGTCCCTTAGGAGCACCCGCCGTGAGGGGGGTGGCCTGCCATTTATGTTTTGTTTTATTTCATTTTGGTTTTTTTAAATGTCAGTTGCAGGACAGGTGGGTCACCCCGCAGGCCCTGGCCTGGCGGGAGTGCCTGCAGAGGACTGCGGCTGGGCGGCAGCCCAAGCGCCCACCCTTTGATTTTTTTTTTATTATTATTTTTTTTTTAACTGGTTATTTTAGCCACGAGGCGACGGGTAACCCAGCAGCCCCGTCCCTGGCTGTGCCAGCTGTAATAAGTCACTTCCCAGGAAAGCAAGCAGAAATTACTCATACAGTAATTTCATGTACAGTACTGCCTGATAAGCGTAAGAGGTAGGGTCTCGAGCAGTTACCAAGTTTTTTAATAATTGGAAGAGTGTGTGTTTTATTAAGGATGCCAGGTATTATTCCAACTGCTCTATTCTAGCGCCGGGTACATCTAATTTCATGTTAGAGGATTGTTTTGAAGAGGAGCTCACTCTGTCTCTGTACTTGAATTCTGTGGGCAAGAAATTGCTTTTTCATCCCCTAAATGAGTCCAGGATTTAAAATGAGTAGTAAATCACCAACAGTAAATGAAAGTAATACTAAACTTGTATTTCAGTAGCTTTGTATAAATTCCCCACCTTAATACAGTGGACAGTAGGATTTTTTGTTTCATGATGCATAATCCTAGGCCCAGTCTCATGGCCCGTATTCATACGCTACTAGTAAGTAATTTCGGTGATAGTAGCCACCCGAGTGCAACTTGAAAGAACAGCTTTCTAGATTGAGCTGTTACTCAAGCAGATGGTCAATGATTGAGGCAAAGCTATTTTGCTCAATAGGAAACTCTGTCTAGTGGATTAACACAAATTTTGTGTGTTTCACCCCTCTGGTTATACATAATTCCACCATGCTAAAAAATACCATACCATATGTTTAGTACATTTAACTGTTTGTACATAACACTGAACAGTTTTATCCAGCACTAACGTACTAGCAAATATCCATTTATAAATCAACATTTTAAAATAGCCCAACTGTCAAATGAATTAGATTGTTGTCTGATAGTGTATGAATTAAACCCAAGCTGTAACCAGATCGAAATACACTGGATTTCTAGAACTGAAGTGCTTCAAAAAGCCAAAGCTCTTCAGACTACAGCTGGAAGAATGCAGTCTTATTTCAAAAGAGCTTTCTGTGTGGTGTGTTTTCCATCCGTGACTTTCAAGTGAGATCTCTTCATTTCCTGGTTATAAATTTTGTTTCTAACTGTTGATCTGGAATGATTTATCTGGGATCCAAGCATTATATTGTTCCTGTAATCCTCTTCACACAAACTACAATAAGAGGATTTTGTGGGCTAAATTTGTTTCGGCCTTCTTAAAATACTTCATTCCTTTCCGTAATGTTTATGAAATACTGTACTGAAAAACTGGATTATCCCTGGAAAACACATCTTAAAAACATTTGACTTTTGGAAAAAGGACTATGGGTACACTTGGAGGGACGTATATGCACTCGATCTACAGCAAGATTAGCCAAGCACATACACCTAGTAAGCTAACCAAATGAAAACAATTTGTTGAGTGGTTGTTTAGAGTAACTATATTTTGCTGATACCAAAGAAAGAAATGTGGTAGTGATATTCCTTTTAATTTAATGACTGTGATGTTGAAACTTTTGATCCCTTCTTGGCAGACACTAGCTCTTGTACAGCTGGTTTGTTTTATTTAGCAAGCTTGCACATAAAGTAGGTGGGAAACAATAGCTGGAAATAGATTGCTTAGATGAAAATGAAGGGTATGATTTGGTCTGGCAGTTAAGGCATGAGGATTAAGTCAAGTGTGCCTGATTCTGCTTGTTGTGCTGTCAAGGTAAAACTCAATTAGACATTAACATCCTCTTAATGAGAATTTATTACAAGCTGGGGTTTGGGTTTTTTTCTGCAAATGTGATTTTCACAGTGGAATTTATTTAAAATTTGTTCTGCGGTATTAATTTCTTAACTAATGCAGTAATTAAAAGCCTTGATTGTGAATATGATTGCACCTTTGTATATCCAGAGATACTGGAATTGAATGGAGGCTTATTTTAAAAACAAACAAACCAAAACAACCTATATCTCTCTGATCTTATTTCACTTTGTCTAAATCCTCTGTCAAAATACTACCTGTTCTGATAGTTCTTTGTGGCTTTTGTGGCTCATCAGCATGACAGAATAATGAGGGGAAAATACTTTTAAGTTAAAATGTTCATAGTTCAAATAAATACACTAAAGAGAAGTGCCTTGTTTGGGGGACAAAGCATTCTATACAATGCTGCAAAAATACTTAAAACTAGGGTTAGTTTAAAGCTATTACAGTGTCTCACCTTAGTCATGCTTTCTATCCACAGTGGCTTTGGACTAGCATGGAGCCTGCTGAAGTAACATCAGCACCTCTTTTTTCCTCATAGGTGAGATCTGAGGTCTCCTTTACCCTTGAGGATGTATCGTGGAGGCAAGATGGCTGTTAAATAGCCAGAAATATCAGTAAGGCTAAATGAGTTGGTGTCACTTAAATTAGTCTTTGTCACAGAAGGAGTCCTCAAGTTTGGAATTGGCAGAAGCCATGCAGAGCCCTGGGTCTTGAAGTTGATACTCTTTTGAGATGCACGGTAGAGTTTTACGCTTGCCTGCAAAATTAAGTGTCACTCAAAGCCTGGATTTTGGAGAAGTCTGCTTTTGGTCTTCAAACACAAGGTCTAGAACCTTACTTCCATTTTAAACAGGAAGTTCAGAATCTGATACTGGGGCACTGAGCATAAGCACATTGTACTGGTGCGTTATTCCACCCCTGCTGTAAACACTAGCATATATTTTTAGCGTTCCTTATAATCACAGTAAAAGTGCAGTGACTCTTTGCAGGGCAGGATGACACTCCTGAAGACTCTAAAAAATGTAATTGCAATTTTTTTCCTCTTTAGATGATTTTAAGCCAGCATCGATTGATACATCTTGTGAGGGGGACCTCCAAGTGGGTAAAGGAGATGATGTAACAATCACTTTGCCGCATATTCCAGTAAGTTTGTTATATATGTGTCCTTGTTTACTCTCCAACAAATTTGCAATGTAGTTACAGTCTAATGAAAATGTTATTTTCGCTTTCATCTTTGTTAATACAAGTAGGTTCAATATTTGAGCAGCCAGACTTGTAGTGTGTTACCTTAGAAAAGGACTGTACAATTGAATCTTTGTAAGGGATTATATTTGTAAGGTTCCAGTCTGTTATTTACTTTTGATTCCTTCCTACTCTTCCTTGAATAACAAGAAAACTTCTACTGTTAGCTGAAGCTCTATACCTGGTTTCCATCTGTTTTTAGTGCTATGGCTTAATGGAGAAAGACAGAGTAATTTGGACTTTAGTCAAAGTTTGATGTTCAGAAGCCACAGGTAGGCCTGTAAGCATATTCTTCCCATTACTAGAACATGTACAGATAGCGTAGAGGGTTCCCTGCCTTTAGGTTTAGCAGTGGAAGCGAGGGGGGCGGTTCTGGTGAGTGACAATGAAGTGGTTTCCCATCCACTTCCTGCTCAAATTATGCCATAAAGATCTACTGTGTGAGGATGACAGTCTAACAGCAATAAAACAAGTGATCAAACTCTTTATAGGTGCAGATGTTTTGTATTTGAAGGTTCAGTGGTTTCCTTTCGAAAACAAAAGGAAGTGCTTGCATGCTGGAACTGGATTTGTTTATTAGCTGAAGTTAATGCTATGTGTCAAGCCAATAAACCAGAATTCAGAGACATTGATGAGTTTGGTGGTTGCAGGGGGGCACCAGTCAATTTGGAAGCCATGTGTCAGATCCTTTTGGTATTGTTTATTCTAGCATGTTGGTGTTTTTAATTGGTAGGTGATGGTACTGTGATAATTCCCACTGAATGAGGCTTTAGCCTGCTTCCCCCCACTCCTGTTTTTTCTGTGGCTTTGGTGACCTTTAGTGCTGCAGGAGGTCACATACTGTTTTTTTGTCTATAAAAACTATGAGCGTGGTAGTGCTATGTGAGAGCAGGCAACAATACAATTAATAGCAGTGGCATTCATCTTGGATTGAGTGGGAACAGTGTTGTTCATTCATCTTTTGTGTTTAACAACATTACTTGTAACGTCCCATTCCAAATCTCTGTACTGATGAGTTTAATTTGATTGTCTTCCTATGAGTATGAACAGCTTTAAGCTTATAGTACGCTTCGGAGGCTTGGGCAGCTAACTGCACTGAATGCAGCCACTGTGCCTATGTAGTTCCAAGGCAGTGCTGCCCGTGTTCTGGGCAGAGAGCTGGAAAACACTGAGCATACTGGTAAAGAGTGAAAAGTTTTGAGATCATTTCATCCTGACAAGATTTACTGAATTTCTTAGATCCTGCTTTGGTTCTCAGTTGCCCAACAACTGGATAGGATTCAGATTCTAAGTTGTTTTTTGAAATTGCCTGGTCCCTGAAGATATCTCAGATAATTTGTTCAGCGGAGATATTTCGGTGTCCCTTGCTGCTTGGATAAATTGAAGTACTATTTCTACATGTGGATTTAGTGGCTTTAATATTTGATTAACAGTCTTGGTTGGGGAAGTGAAGAATTTCTGTTTGTTAAAAAACCCTCACGCATGAAAACAAATTGATTAAATGTCACTTGTTTCACCTTCCTTCTTCTATCCTATAATCAGCAGAATCTGTAAGACAGTGTTATTTAGGCACCAACATAAAATCTAAACATTTATTTTAAGTAGAAGGGTAGGACTGTTAATTTGCTTAAGCAGAGTTCCATTTCTACTTATTTTTTTAGCCAGAATCACAGTCTTTGCTGAGTTAGGAGGCTTCTGGGTTGCAGAATCAATTTTTGATAAATTTTCAGTAAATTTGTGCATCATACATTTCCTGACTTAGTTGTCAACAGCAAGCAGGATTTGACTTTCAGCTTGCTTTTTATTCTTTTAAATGTTGCTTTCCTCTCTTAAATGTAGGAATGCTAAAAATGTAACATGCCTTTGAAGACAAGACTTTCTTGAGACATCTTTTCTGAATCGTATCTATATCTTTTACTGTGTCTTTGTTGGGAATTCAGATTTTTCACCCTTACTGTTCTGAAGCCATTTTAAATTCAAACATATTCTATTTATTAGCAATATAGAGAATAAGAATTGCATTCTGAGTCATTAAAATATGGTTGTTTGTTTTTGCAACTCAGAATAAAATGTAGAAGAGTGCGTTTTTTCCTTTTCTTCCCGATTTTGGTTGCTTTTCTACAGCATTTTTAAAATTTCTTTTGTACAGTAGCTGTACATTACAGAGAAATCTGAGGTTTCATAGCTGAGAACATATTTCTGTATATCGCCTGTGAGTAACATGT
The DNA here is from genome assembly GCA_008711295.1 of Anarhynchus alexandrinus. Taxonomy (NCBI): domain Eukaryota; kingdom Metazoa; phylum Chordata; class Aves; order Charadriiformes; family Charadriidae; genus Anarhynchus; species Anarhynchus alexandrinus. The sequence continues at coordinate 4,628,440 of VUYV01000059.1, forward strand.
CCTTTTTTGACATGGCCAGGTGTGTGTCTGTGCAGCTATGTGCTGACAGACCATAAATTCTCCTTCCTGTAACCCCAAAACCACGTGTATGAGCCAACCTGGACAAGGATGCAGTACAGCTGAGCATAATCTAAGAAGTATCAGTTAGCCAGCATGCACTGCTACATGAGTTTGTCTTTATTGCTTCTCAGTCTAAGCCATTAGACTTTTATGGCTCTACGCAGCATTGTGTGGACTTGGGGGCTTTCTGGAAGGCGTCAAAATACCCCATTTGCTTTGGAGAAGACATTTCGCTATAATTGCATGGCATCTACGTGCTAATCTGACTTTGAAGAAGGCAGCTGTTCTTACATAGCTTGTGACAGTTGCTTGTAATCCACTATGAAAATACTACCTTTTATATATATATATATATAAAATGCAAAGCAGTTTAAACTATTTTTCAATTGACCACATATTTCTTTAGGCAACAGTTCTGATACACAAATAATTAGAACTTTATTTCTTATCCAAACCCAAGGTATCCAGAGCAGAAATGTCAGGAAGATTTCTGACACTTGTCAGGGCCAGCTATGCAAACTCAGTTATGTTACCATTTTGGGAATGAGAACTGTAAATAATGGCAACCATGGAGAAGATGTTTTGTCACTGCAGAGGCATTTAAAATGATGAAAGTCATAATATTGCTATGAGAAAACATCTGATCTGCTGCATATAACTGTATTTTTCCCTTTTCATGAATGAACATAATGAACAATGAACTAGACGTTAACTGCTTTGCCTCTTGGTCAGAACAATACATATGTTCATTTCTCTTAGTGTTTATAAACTTTTGAGTAGGGGAATATAACCAAAGAAATGTGTGCTCTTTCTTTGATACCAGGGTTCAACTCCACCAATGACTGTGTTTAAAGGAAATAAAAGGCCATATCAGAAGGACTGTGTGCTTATTATCAATCATGACACTGGGGAATATGTGCTGGAAAAACTTAGTAGCAGCATTCAAGTCAAGAAAACAAGGTAAAGCTGGGGACAGGGCTGTTGCTAGGATTAATTCTTGCTGAAATTTCTTCTTCAGACTGTCTTTTGAACCAGAACTCGGTTTTCTTTTATTTTGTAGTGGTGTTTAATTGCTAAGCCTTACGGGCTTTACATGGCCAATTATCTTGCCTAAAAATGCAAATAAGTGTGTGAATCGAAGAGTAAAGAATTTGTAAATTCTCCACTGCTGAAAGGACGTAATTATAGTTTACAATGAAACATGTCTGATGATTTGAAGCTTTGGAAGCTGGCTGAAGGATGGGGGTGTGTTTCAGGAACCTTCAGTTAACTGAAAAAGATCATGGAAATATTAGGCTGTCAAAAGGATTGTTGGACTTTCTAGGTTTGTTCCCTACAGCTTCCTGTGGGAGTCATGATTTTAATAATATACTCTTAGGAAACAAGAAACATTTGTCCCTGTATTGGATCAGTGATATATCAAGTGGAATGCAAGTCCAAAGCCACCAGCTGGGGTGGGGGGAAACTGTAGAAATAATGGTTATGAGGTTTTTGCCTAGAAGAATTGCTGGGGCCAGAAATCCTCTCTGACCCAATATTCTTACTTCACTGCACAAATGCTACAAAGTGTGCAGTTGGAACATTTTAGTAGTTTTGCTGCTCTGCAGGTACCTGAAGTCATGTTCTTTCAGCATCACTGAACTATGTGTTATTGAGATATAAAGAGAAAGCAGTTATTCAAATGTCTCCTGAAGAAGCAGCTCTTAATTAATTTTACAAGTTTTACATCAGAAAAAGAAAACAAAGAAAAAACACTTTATTCCAGTGTAGAACTTTTAGCTGCTGAAACTACTAGAAATGTGGGTTGCAGCTCATCAGCAGTTGGCTGGAAGCTTGCCAAGAACACCTTGAGTTCAAGGTAAATGGACTGTAGCACTCCTCTGAATCAAAGATGTGAAAACTCGTCCACATGGCATTCATCTTGTCCAGTTACTGACATGAGCACATCATGCATGAGATTTGAATTCCCGATTTGAGTTCTGCTGGACTTTGTCCAGGTGAAGCTTAAGTCAGAAGGGAGCAAAGAGGTGCAGGAAGGCTTGGGTTCAGTGAGGTGTTTAGATCTGCTGAGTTTGGGCTCTGGTGAGGTGAAAAATATTTTGACTTTTCTCAAGGTAGTAAAAAATTGGGGATCCCTGTTTTAAGGAATAGTGCTCTGGAAAGTCATTCAGTTTTCTAGATCAGAAGCGTCTTTTATTTTCATGGTGACTTTGATCTTTAACGACCTGTTGACACTCTGTGAGAGCAGAGTTTTTGGTGTTAACGTCTTGATGACATTCACGGGGGAGTAATTGCACTCACTCTACATAGAACCTTCTGTAGTTCCAAGAGCATAATTAATACTGGAAACAATCTTTTGCTTTTACCTTTCACTTGATACAGTGAGTGTATTCCCAAATCATCATTTCTATTGTAAATGACTGTGTAAGCTGCATTAATGTGGTATCTAATAGCTGCATTTCAGTGATGAATGAAGAGGTGGTTCTGTGCTTAATTTTTGAGGTTGCGTCTACAATTCAATGAGGCACAGAGATACCTGAGTTAGTGCTAAATGTACTAGCTCAGGTACCAGAAGTGGTTTAGGTGAAGTCCCAGAAGTTCTGCAGGAACTACTTTAACTTGTTTCTCAGTGGGATTAGCTCACAGGCACAAAGTATCACATTGCTGAGATGGGACCCTCCTGGAACGAAAACTGAGCTCTAATGTCCACATATGTTGCTTCTGTACTACAGTACATAAAGCCACAACCCTAAAGGCTTTGGCATTAGGCGATAAATATGCCACACACTTTAACCTCATTATGGTGTACCATAGAGGGACCTGAACAAGTATTTTTTATGTGTGGGGTTTTTTTTTTCTGCCAAGGGTATTGGCTGTCCTACAATCTCAATCACATCATTGATTCACTAAAAGGAAGAAATATCTGATTTGAACTGAACAGCTAGGCATGGTGTTATTCTGGAGACTATTTCCCACTGAGGAAACAGCTTAAACTATTTTTAAGGGATAATAGCAAGTGAATGAAAAACAGGAATTAAATGCTTGCATGCTGTATTTAGCAGTAAGAATGATTGCTGTAGTCGGGTTGACCTCTAAGAGAGTTCAGTTTGAGATTTTTTAATGGCAAGTGAGAAAATTGTTTCTTGTGACTGTTTTAAGCAGGATTTTATTATGAGTGGATTTGTTTTATCGTGCAGTTACTTTAAATTACTATGATTGCTTATTCTTTTTTAAAAATACAAATACTAATTTCTAAATTAAAGCCTTCATTGTTCTTCAAGTAGAGAATTTGGCACCACTGAACCACATCTGGATTTCAAAATACATTTTGTAAGGGTGTTGCAGTGTAGTTGTATATGCTTATTTCCTACTGAAAGCAAGCATTGCATACAGAAAGCTGTAATTCACTGTTTATCTTTATAAAACAAAGTAGAGATCTATACGAAAGGAAGTCACAGATGATGCATTAGTACAAGGATATTGAAAAAGGAGAATATAGTTTCACAGTACCGCTGAATGTCTCTGGTTGTTTTTTCAGAGCAGAGGGCAGCAGTAAGATCCAAGCCCGAATAGAACAACAGTCTGCCCGAGCATCTCAGCCTCCTTCACAGTTCAGAGCCCCAACCAAGCCAGCAGTTGGACCGAAAACTTCTCCTTTGAAAGATAATCCTTCGCCTGAGCCTCAGCTGGATGACATTAAGAGAGGTAAAGAAGGGTTTGTAGTTTCCTGAGTTTTGGTTGGTTTTGTCTTTCTTCTTTATAATAAAAAACTATGGCTGTACAATTTATAAAAATGTTAGAATGTTCAGGGATTAAAGGATGGTACTTGACAGCTGGTTTGTCCTCTTTTTATCTTGTTTTAAGGCATCTTAGTGAAGTATTTATTCTCTTCTGCCAGCATAGATATTTATGCTGCAGTCATCTCTGGCATGAGAGAACTTTCTCTTTCTGGATAATTTTCTCTCTTCCAAACCATTTCTCTGTTCTGAAAAGAAGATAAAATAAGTGTGAATTCAGAAACCTGTAGCTGAGTGCTAGATGAGTTGAATGGGTGTCTTAGGCAACAATAACAAAAGCTAATGGTCCAAGATCTAGTTATGCAATCAAGTAACTTGGACGGAAGTTATTCCTGCGCTGAGTACTGAGTAAGGTTGGAGCCGTTTGCCAGTGGGATGGAAGGGCCGGATGGCTGTGTTCCCATCACAAGACCTGGAGCTTGTGCAGTGCCAAGTACTGCTAGTAGGGGAGGGATAAGAGAGCAAACAACCCTGCGGCTTCCCCTTTACCACAACCACTCCTCTGCAGCTTTAATCACATCTGCCATATAGTTGCTATACTTCTATTAAAGTACCTTGAAGGGATGACTGTCTCCACTCAGTCTCCTACTCAAGCAATGCTTTGTCTCAGTGTTTCACTGTGGGCAGGGCGCACTTTCTTTGCCCATGTCCTTCTTTTCATACTGGTCTGATATCTGGGTTTGCTGTGAATAACGAGGAAGTTTTTAAATTTTTATTTGGTTCTCTTGTGTTTCTTGTCTGGCACCAGCTGCAATTATTTTATTTTAAGATTGTCCTTTCTGTCTAATATTTTTTTTTCTGGGCCTCTCTTTCCTCTGTCCCATATAGCTATTTTTGCCTGTAGACTTAGCCTATGTTAATTGCCCAGACTATGTTAATTACTTAGCAGGGTATTTTTTCAGTTCATGATAATCACTAGGTGACATTTTTACTGCTAAGCTATCTGTGTGTTTGCATAGGTGCTGACTGGTCTCACTCTTTCGCAGCAGTAGTATTTTCAATACCTGGACGCTGGTCAGCAGACAGAATCAACGTCTGAGAGTCTGTTAGCTACAGCTCCCTTAGCTGCATTGCCATTTTTATTTTCTGTGTAATAGGTAAGGAGAAAGATAACAGGTATCCATTTAAAATAAGATATCCGTTTAAAAATTAAATCAGTTGTGAATTTTAAATGTCTTTTCTTGTACTGTGTAATAAGTTACTTAACTACTGGGGCACTCTTTTGTACACAAACAGCAATTTGTAAAGGTCATGTTATAGTAAAATAATGACATTTGCCTGGTGTGACATCTGTTCTACAAAGACCATTTTCTAGTGGTCTAAAATATAAGTCACATTGTTTAGAAATGTCCTAGTCATTTTTTTGCCACTTGATCATTTTTTATTGGAAAGTACTTCCATATAAATAACCTGTAGAGTTTTGTTTCCAAAATCAAGGAAAAGAACACCTGACTTGTACTAAAAATAGGACTTCAAGTTGGTGTTTTATAGGGAGATTCATTCAAGGCCCAAAAAGAGCACTAATACCTGAGCAGGGTTTTTTTTTTTGCTTACAGTCTGTGCTCTTTATAACTCTTTTCCAGCATTGATTATCTAGAGCATCAACATTACTAAACCGTTTATATCATAAGAACCTACTTTTGGAAAGGTAGAACTAAAATGGCACCATTCTACAATGAAAATAATTAATAAAACTTAATTGTAAAAGCTGTGAGAGATTCTTCAGTCCTGTTATCTTCCCTTAATGTGTCTTTTTATGAAGAAAGACTTGTAAGTTCTGAAGAGGCTGTGTTGTTTCCATTGAAGCAGTAGCTTTCCTTTTGGGTGAAGTACCTCATTTGTATGAAGGAAAGATAAACGTAAAGCTGAAACTCTGTTTTCTCTTTAATGGACACTGCACAGAACTTACAGTCCCCAAAGGAGGTGGTTGAAAGGATCTCTGATGCTATGACACTTGCTTGCTCCCGGTATGACCTACTTAAGGGTGTGGTAAGACACACAGCCCTTGTGATGTTTAACAATAGTTTTAAGGTAACCTCAGTGCAGGTTTCTGCTTTTCCCTGGTACTCTCAGCTGTGCATTCCCATAGCTCCCCTTACAGATGAGCTGGGAAATGAACTTTCAGGTAGGTTGGTTCTCTGTCCCATGACACAGCTGTCTAAACAGCAGTGCCTGAGGACAGAGTCAGAGCATGTGGGAGTTGAACCAGTCCTTTCCTTCATGCAGAGGGGCCTTTGGGAGGCTGTGCCTAGGGTCCTGCACCAGAGGACTCTTTTCCCCTGCAAGCTTTTATATTTTCCTCCTGCCCGAAAAGAGCAGAAGAGAGGGTAAGAGCTTGTTCTTTTGAATAATTGGCTACATCTGATAACATTTCATTAAGCGGTGAACATTTACACACATATACCACAATAGAACCATTTCCGTGCATGAAATAATCATTGTTTATCAGACATATTTGACCACAGCAGAAATGTTTTCAATAACATTGACATAATTACAGCATGCTGTACTTAGGGAAAAAAAAAAACACAGAGACATATTTCTGGTTTGGAAACTGTAAATTCAGTGCTTAAAAATCTGAGTAGATCTTGTTTACCTAAAATGCAGCTGTAGTGTGTAAGGATTATGCCATAGCACTGTGTTTGTCTCTCAAGAACACCTCAATCAAATTTTTTGCACTTCAGTGTAAAATAACTGCCTCTTCTAGCTGTCATCTCTGCGTGCTCAAAGTGCCAGTATCAAGTTGATTTCTCCACCTTGCATACCATTATTAACAGTAAGCGTTCTGTGATAGACATAGAACCTTATCCTCCTTAAAGCTGAATGACTTTATTTCCAAAGGTCCTTGGTATTCTTGCAGCTCAGGGTTAGGGCTTCAGTTAAAAATTCTGCATAGCCTATTGGAATGGAGAGAAGAAGTAAGAACCCTTAGCCGTGATTATGGAAAGAAATTAGGGCATTTGACACTGAATACATACAGAAGACAGCCCTGTTGAGAAAGGCTGTTCTGTTTGTATAATCATTTCTGACCTTGATTTTTTTTTTTTACTCTAAAGACTGCATTGACTGTCAGTGTAAAACAGTAAGCCATTTTGTTTTCTTGAAAGAAAGCCTACAGTTGTAACATGAAACGTGCACAAGTTAAGGTTCCCCTAGCAATGTCAGCCTTTTCAGATGACGTAGGCTCAATTAAGGCAAGTGTCCAAAACTATACTATACGGAAAGCTTTTTTAAAAGTAACTGCTGCACATCCTAACTCTTTTCATCTTTTAAACCTTAAAGGTGCATCAACATGAGGTGTTTGATCTTATGGCACAAAAAGATGTAGGAAAAGTCTGACTCTCGTTGTTCAGCTTAGCATATATGTCCACGTATACACACACAACTATTTTAATTGGAGGCACCGCAAGGAAATGTTTAGTCAAGGCTTCAGTACTTATAACTGCACTAAGCATAACAAGCAAGTAGGAAAATGCAAAACTGCATGATTTTAAAGCAGATATGTTTTTCCTACAAGGCCTTGGTGTCATCATTGGCTTAGCCACCATCTTTGACAATGTGACACAAGAAGGTTTTGAACAGACTTCCTTAGTGGTCCTGCCTGACAGACTTTTAGCGATGCAGTAGCCACCATAACGTTAGTGAAAACAATTACTTTTTTTCTCATCTGCACAGACGAGTTGTTTAGAATTCTGGGCTCAAGGAATTAAGAGACAAGAGAGACCTAAGGGGAAGCTGACAGCCTGTGAGGCAAAAGTTGACTAGAAGATGGGCTCAAACCAACTTTCCACCAGTGACCACTGTCACTGATAACACCCTTAACTTACCAGTCCTTGAAACTTGTGATATTGGCGCTGTTTTGCTTTTCCTGCCTGTATGCAGCATAGTGGGCCTTACCAGTTCTTCCAAAGCATCTTCCCTTTCCCTCCTTGTAACCAAGCCTCTTTTATGGGCTTTTAGTTTCTGCTTCTCCAGCAGAAAACCCTCACTTTTCAATCTGACACTAATCTCTAATTCTGTTTAAAATTAGCGAGGCTAATCTTCCTTTCCCATTCGTCAGACTGCATCACTTCCTTCAGTTATCTCCTTGCCTGCTGTATCAAGTTCGAACTTCTTGTTTAGATTTTTTTTTTTTTTCTAGTTCTCTGAAGTGCATTTCTCATTGCAGCTTTTCCCTTTCACCACCAATGCCTCTTAGATTGCTTCACCTTCCTCACACTATTTTGTATGCTGCTTTCTGGGATGCTATATTTGTTCTTCTCAGCCCGTGTGCCAACACTCTTCCATTTCAGTCATAGACTCTGTAGCTTTGTAAGCATATGTGTGTAATTCTCAGACACTTTTCCTTTATTAGACTTATTCATTTAATGTTTTTGCAGTATGGACTGTGGTCTATAGGTGATTGTGCTTGCTACAGTCCAGAATATTCTAACAATATATTAATAGTAGTATTGATAGAACTTACAACTAACAACTCTAATCATCACTAGAGGTATGTGTAAATTTTACACCATTAAGCTAGGGAAAAAAAAATTAATCTGGGCATTTTAAAGGGAAAGAATCCTTATTTCTGTTTACCTTTCCTTCAGCTTTCCCTATGAATTTCTTAGCCTTGAACACTGAGAATAGTTACCATATGAAATCCTTGATGTGGGTAAGCTGAGAATAGTGACTTAAGAGTGCTCATTTGTCTGTGTATCAGATTCCAGGCATGAAATGGATTTTTAAAACCCGCAAGACTGTGTTGAGAGGGAATAAGGGAGAAAGGCATTACAGTACAAAATAACATCTTCTGTTGGCCTAATCATATATTATTCCTCCCTCTTCCAATGGTCTCTTGCGCTATGTCTTCAAGGTGAAAGAGTAAGTTTTACCTGGCATGCAAATAAAGTACAGAGAACACAGGTGGTCTAGTCAGGGGTCTAGATTTAGGAAGTAAGTTGGAGGAACAACCCCGGTATCCTTAAATATACCCAGCTGGAGTTAGTCATATGGTTATTCCCTTTCAATACACCTTCCTTGCCTCTATAGCATTTGAAATTGAGCTCCGAACTTTGAAATTGAAAAATAGCAGTTTTAAAACCAGTAAAAGAAAACTTAATTTCTAAAAACAGTACATGCTGAGCTAGAGGAACTCTCCAGCAAATAATGTGGAAACTGAAAACTTAGATGTTACTCTATAGTCTTAAGCAGCCCAAGGAAAATGGGTCTTATTAAAAAAGGGAAGAGTTCCAGTTGCTCAGACTTACTTCTGCAGGGGCTGAAGATAAGAAGCATTAAAATTGTGCCATTTTTGTGTAAAGGAAAGACTCATTTTACATGATCTGGCTATGCCATACACAAGAATGATGTCCTTAGCTGAAGCGCTGGGGCTCATCTCACTCTGACATACATCTGACCTAAGGTGAATTACTCCTGGCATCAGTTCTCCATTTGTCAGGTAGAGATGGTAATACCTCATCTCTCCCTTCTTTCATTCTTGTTTCTTTAGCCTGTGACTTCTCCAGGTCAAGCACTGAGTTCTAACCCTGTGGGTATAGAACTGCTAGCACAACAAGAGCCTAAATTTTGAGGGTTTCACATCCTATGCTTAATATATGTGTGAATATTGTTCTCTCATGGAAACCTGCTTAGGTGATCTGAGTCATTAAATACTTGACTTTGTGAGCGGATACAAAAGAATTGTCCTCCAATAGTGTTTAGGCCACTTATAATTATGACAAATTTAACAATACGATATGATTTGTGGTGACTTACTGTAATAGCTGTTCAGTAACCAGTCGTTCAGCCAACACTAGCTGTTGCTGATGCGGCAGTCGTGGTGCTGTCATGGTATTCCAGTGTTTCTTTGCACTGGAAACCCTGAAGTGGGGTGTGTCTGACTTGAATAACTTCCCAGTTTCAGAGTAGACTCTGGATTTTCCTGGCTACTTGTAAGCTCTGTGGCGGGTTAAGGTATTATAACCACTCCCCAGCATTTGAATATTCTCATCTGCCCCACTGCAGAGTTATCTGATGTCATCCATCTGCTTCTGAAGTTTGTTCCAAGTGAGGTGTGTGACTTTGCACTGGAGCAGTTTCATACGTTATCTGAAGTCAAGGCAGTTTCTGTTGTGATCATGAGCCTATGACCCCCTCCCCATTTTGTGTTTTCCAAAAGCCTAAATGTCACTGACATCTAACAATTTAGATTCCTCCAGTTAAAGATGCTTTTAAAAAATGGGCTGGCTGTTGGCCTGTAAAAGCCAGGAAATGTACTTACTTTGTACGTAGAGAATATAACCTGTCGGAAATAATGAAACATGAAGTTCTTTCAGGAGTGTAATGTATGTAAATAGTAATAGTGGAAGTGAAGGTTTTATGATACTAACCTATGCTGTTGCTTCTTTAAATTTAGCTACAACAACTAAGTAAAAAAGCTTTCAGAATTTTTTTGGTTTTCCTTCCTGTCTTTCCCTTTCATGTGAGATATTTTGATGTGATAAATTATACTCGACAAAACTATTGCATTTTCACATTCTTTTCCAAAATTCCATGGGGCCCTGTTTATGCTTTCAACCAGATGAATGTCCTTTTATTTCAGAGCTGAGAGCAGAGGTTGAAATTATTGAGCAGATGAGCAGCAGTAGTGGAAGCAGCTCATCGGATTCAGAAAGCTCATCTGGGAGTGAAGATGAAAGCTCCAGCAGTGAGGGGGAAGAGCCAGCACATGTTTCCCCTTCCCAGCCACCGCACCAGCAGTATAACAACAGGAATGCTGTTGCTAACGGCACCAGCAGGCCACAAGGAAGCAATCATCTCATGAACACGCTCCGTAAGTAAAGGCTTGTGTCTTATCGCTGTGGAAAGCTGCTTGAGACCACTCATTTTCTTAGCATGTTAGGCTAACTCCATGAAGTGCAGTCTGCCAAACAGTAATCCCAGGGAGTTGCACTGGCTGAAATACGTGAGCAGGTGTTTTGGAACAGAGGGCCAAGACCTGTCTGAAGGTGTGGAGTTTGCTTCAGTTTGGTCTAGAGCCTGTCGGCATCAGTGCAATGGCCGTGCTGAGCCTTGATTCAGGCCTCCAGGTGGAATGAGTGGGTAGAAAAGCATCAGTGTGGGAGAATCTGATGCACTGAAGGATGGGAGTTATTTTAATGTGAAAATACAGATTAGACATAAATAGTGGGGTTGTCACATGTGTCAGTTAAAGGTCTGTAAAGAATTGTGAATGGCAGAAGGCTGTCCTGTGGTCATAAATGCACGGTCACTGTGGTCTTCGTTATTAGCTGTATTGCTTTGTCAGAGTATTTACTCTATACTGTGTTTTCACAAATATCACATTTTGAAGGGAAATTTAGTGCCATATATTTGGTTAAAATATTACAGCTATGGCATTTGCAAACATTGAATCAGTACAAACTCGCCCCACCCTTTAAAAAGTGTAAAAAACGTTCTTAAAGCCTGGGTTTGTCCCATGAGACTCTCTCTGGGGAGATGGTGTACATCTGTGTTGCTCTTCCCTTATGCTGGATCAGGTATATTCTAACTCTAAAGTGGATTTAAAATATTGCATTTATAAGAAACTAGAACTTAGTTATGATAAATTGTTCTTAATTCCTCCTGAGGCATGTTTGCGTATATCTTTTGGCACCCACGCATAGGGAACTGGTGGAGTTTAAATACAGATAAATGTAGGGTTTCCAGCTTTGAGAAGACAAGTATATTATACAGACAATACTGAAAAGGCCTGCTGGAAAACTGGAGAGGCCTGTCAGTAATGAATGTCTGCGTGAAATCCAAAGTTCAACAAAGTCAGTAGGGCTCTTTCCATTTCCCTGGTTCTGGTTGTGAGCTGTCTCTTCCCTGCTTCTCCTGGGCCATGACAACAATACTGCATTGGCCACTGAATGTCAAGAAGCCTCTGACACCGGGAGAATTTGGGAACTGATAAAATAGCTCCTTTTTTCAGGCAATGATTTTTGCCTTTGGATTTAAAATCCCTTTGCCAAGGATAAATATGTCTTTGAGCATTCAAGTCACTGGTGACCATCTACATGGGGACAATCACCCCTAACCCAAGTTCTTGTTTCATAACAATGAAGAGATGAAGATACCCTGGGCATAGCCATTGCATAGCTGCTCTGCAGCTGCTTGGGGCAGGGCCATGGGAGAGTGCTGGAAGAGCTGCGTTCAGTTACCAGAATACGAGCACGATTCTTGCCCCCTTTTATCCCCTCCACCTCGCCAAATCACAAGTGTTCTGCAAAACAGGGTCTGAGACTGTAGGTTTGATCCATATCCTGGCCTTCTTTTGTTTGATCTCTCTTTGCGCTTTGGAGGGAGGCCTTCACCGTCACAGCATGTGTCAGCTTAGTCCACCTGATAGCCTTGAGTTGCAGTGGCTTTAACATTCCTTTTGGTTTATTGACATGTGGAGGCCTTGCCTTGGCTACCAAAATGGCCTTAAAACAAAATAAATCTATTTTAAAAGGGCCGAGAAAGCCAGGGAATTTGCCGCTGCCTTGTCCAAGAGCCATGTACAGGAGCTTGGCTGGGTGGAGGCTGTGGAATGCCTTCCGCAGCTGCTGGCATGGGGACTGCTCTTATCCCACCAGGGAGCAGCTTTGGTGGCTGTGGAGCCAAGGACACTCGGTTTGGCCTGGATCCGACTGTGTGTTAGCCCCACGCAGCTCTTACTGTTCTTGGGCAGTTCCATTAAATGACAGATGATGTTTGCATTCATTTCTTGTGTTATTCTTATTTAAATCTTCCAGTGTAAATGTGACTGTTCTTTGGTTTGATTGCCACGAAATGTGAATTAACACCTACCCACTTGTTATGTTTTGTTGTTTTTTGTTTTCCGTAGGAAATGACTTGCAGTTGAGTGAGTCTGGGAGTGACAGTGATGACTAGAGGCTGAGCTTTTGCAGTTTCTGTTACATATACACGAAGAATTAATTTACCTTGAAGTGATCCTGTTGCTTATGAAGAGGAGCTGGCACAGAGATAGTTCCATGTGTGGAATTTTAATAGAAGAAATGCATAGCCCTACAAAATAGGAAATGTTGAGGGCTGTTTTACTTTGTGAATTAAGTGTATATTTTGTGTATATTCTTCTTCTTTTAAAGCTTTAAATAGATATGTACAGTGGGTAAGCCAATATATGTTCCTATGTTCCTGTCTATCATCTGTAAGTTTAATGTGTAATTTTATGATGTCATCTAAAAATTTCTTGTTTGTAGAAGATATTCAGCCCATCATGACTTTGCAGGGGGGACTTCTGTATATGGGGTGAGCATGAGCCAACAATGAGTTTAAAAAAACATGCAGGAGCTAGTTTGTGCACTGAAGTGGGACTGTCGTAAATTAAGTTTCAATACTAAGTTGATTTCTTTGGTTTGGGACTTTTCTAATGTCTTTTTATTGCTATTTATGGTTGATTTAATGGACTTTTAAACAGTTGGAAAAGAGAAATCATAAAACCGTGTTCGTCACAAACCTTGCTGCACCAGTGCCTTATAAGCAGGTTTCTTAAATGGAGCTTCAATTTGTGCCACCTTTTCCATAGGGAGCAATACCGAAACCTCCTCAGATTGCTCTTGCAAACAAGAGCTGTATTTCACATACAGCCGACTGTACTCTGAGGGTAGTTACTCTAGCAAGATAAAGGATATACATCAGTCACCTGAACACATCCAAATAAGAACCAGATCAGCATTTTCTTGTCTCATTTAACTCAGACGTTCAGACCTAGTCTTCAGAAATATTTAGGAGTCCAAGTACCAGTGAAAATGCAACATCACAAATACTAGATACTGGACTTATTGAAATTGTAAGACCAGAGCCCTCCTTGCAGTTTATTAGAGAATGCAGAAAGAAGAGGTAACAAAACAATTAACCATGAAACAGCAGAAGTCTCTCTCCCACCACAGTTGTGCAGGTAGACTTTAGTCCATATTGTTTGTTGGATGGGATCTCTGTGCTTGGCAGTACAGGAGTGCACAGAACACGAAACATTTGCCCAGGGTGAAATTCACCCCTGTTTAAGGGGGTTTAAAGGCTGCTTAGGTGGGTTATCATTAACTTTTTTTGCTTGCATGGAAAATGAGTGCTACAGGCAGCGTTTTATAGCTTGAACACCAGGCTGACTTTTTAAAACCAGAATTCAACTGGCATAGGACAAGTGGCGCTGTAGTTGTGGTGTAATCCAGGGGAATGGGAAACTGAACTGGATGCCTCTCCATTCTTAAGCATCTGCTTTGCACTGCTTTTGTCTGTCGGTTAGTTTGTGTTTTAACTCCTGTTTGTTTATTGAGCTCNGCAAGGGGATATTTGAAGGGAGATTTTATTAAATGGTTTATTTTTTTTGCATTGGATACATATTTAGGCATATTTTTTCATTATTGTACATACATTTAAAAATACTTGTTTTTTTAAAAGTGTTTTATGATGTGGGTACATATTTTAACAAACAATTATGAAATATACTTGATGTAAAGCCACAATTGCTCTCCTTTTTTTTTTTTACCTTCCTTCTCCCCCCAGCCTTGTTCTTCCTCCGACAGTAAAAGTGCTCTGTTCTAACAAGCTTGTGCCAATTTGGGATTTTACACTTTGGTGCGGGAGATCTGCATGGTAGTTGGCAGTCTTAATTAATGCTAATACTGCTCCTGACTTTTCCCCAGCTTAAGATTTGAATAAGCAGGGAGACATTTCTCTGATGCCATTTCCCAGTTACTGGAGCTTATTCCTGACTTCTGTTGACATTATTTGCGCTTTAATGGAAAAGCAGCGGTGCAGCACTTTCATTGCTTATCATTCACTAGCTGCACGTGCACTCTAAAATCCAGGACATGTCATAGGAAGTTTACTAATTACATGTAAATAAAATATATGAAACTTAAGAGCATAAGACAACACCAGGCTATGTTTATTTGAATCTCCAGTTTAATTACGATTTAGACCAGCAAGTGGGAAAGCTTCATTCAGATAATCAATTTCTGCCATGTTTTGTATTTGTACTCTAGGACAAGTTTCCCTGCTATCCCTCCCTAAAAGATTTCTTCCCCTCTCTGTTGGTAATGAAATAGACTTTTTTTCACACAATTACATACAGCCTTTAAACTACATTTGGCCATCCTTCGTGCCCCCTGGAGATGCGTCGTATTGAGGGTGGCCAACTTGTTCGTGAGCTGTGTAGCTGCACATCCCACACCCAGACTGCAGCACCTGGCTGTCCACGGGGCTGGTGAGTAACATGGTGGCCCACAGCCCGCTCGTGGGCATGAGCAGGACAGTCCCTGCACATGTGTGACCAGCCTGTCCCCTCCCTACCGCTGTGTCCTGAGCGGCTCCTGACATCTCCTGCCAGGGAAGCTCTCTGAGGTCTCCACCTTTCCCACAGCTCTCACACGTATGTGGCACGTGTTTCGTGAAGGTGAACTGTGTGGAGACTTCAGTAGGGAACTTGCAAGATCAGAAAGGGAGGTTGCCACTTTTTTTTTTCCTTTTTCTGAATAACACGAGTGTGTTTTAAAGCCATTGCCAGCCTGATGTTCTGATTGGGGCTCTTAAAATTTTATTTTTCATATATTAAGAAATTGTAAAAGTTGTCTATATGTTCCTATTAGATGGTTGTTCATTTATGCATGATTTGTGGCAAGTTTTATTCAGCTGGAAACTGGAATTCAAATTACTTGCAGAAAAACAGTTATTTAGAATTCTTTTAATTAGTTGGCAATACCTTTAACATGCTGGAGAAATAAGTTGACTAAAATATGTTTTGATTAAACCTGGCAATGAGACAAAGTATTCCTGATTATTCGTGGTAGGTTCTAATCCCGGAGGATTTTAGCACTAGCACTTCTTACCACCTTACGCTGCTTTTCCCACATAAAGTAGGAACGTCTTTTATATGCCAATTAGTTCAAATGTGAATTAACAGCGCATATGGAATGTGATTATCTGAATGAACTGAAACTAAGTGAAAGTTTCTTTGCATTGATGGGAAAGCTGCCTGCTGGCTCTGGAGAGACAGCTGTGGTTTTTGGTGGTTTCTGATGGTTTCTTCTGTTCAGTGACTTCATCCATTTCAGTGGTGTGACTTTGCTTACAACTTCAGCGGCAAACATGGCCCACTTATGACTTTGCCCGTAGTTGGAATTGCTCTGGGAGTAATAGTCAATAACGATTTCAATTGATGTCAGTCAGATTGTTGTAGTTTCAACTGGAGTTACTGATTTATTTTTTTTTAAATAAAAAGGTTTTGTTTCCAAAAGCACAGATTCAGTCACCTGCTTGTCTGTCTTGGACACCTTGAAGTAGGATTGCAGCGATGCCCAGGCTGCTGCTTCAAATTTCAGTCATGTGGAGAAAAGCTTCCACCCACCTCTGCCCTTGTTCCATCCCCTGGCCCTGCCAGCGGGCACTCTCCGCTGGAGTCACTCCAGCTGAACCACGGGCACTGTCACCTCCAGGCAAAAGCTGTCCCAGTCCCCTGAGGAGAGTCACAGGTTTGTACCTCCAGCGTGCACCGCACGACCCTCTCTTGTTCCACCAAAGCATCCCCCCTCCTGTCACCTGCCTTGGCCGAACCGGTTGAGTTGAGAAGGCAGGCTGATAGGAAAATGTTTGTTTTCTTCGGTGTTGCTTGGAATAGCTCAGAGCGTAACTGTGGGTAGCGCATCTGTTTTGGAGAATCTGTGCCTAAATTGATTTGTGCAGTTTGCTTTATTATAGACCAGCTATATGCCTGTTTTATAGCTGTGTATAGAAACGGTTCACTGGGCAAAAGCTTTATTTTTTTTTCCTCCTTCAAAGTCCATTTATTTGAATTTTTAAAAAAATGAAGTTCAACAATCCATGCATGCCTTTTTTTTTTTTAATTTGGAAACTAAGAGAAATGTAGCCTGGAATTACTTGTAATGGAGAACACTTAATTTCAGTAATCACCCGTGCTTCATTGTTCAGCGTGCTCTGCGTTTCCTGCTAGCCGCTGAGTCAGAGAGATCCTATGGAAAACAATGGAAAACACGGCTGCCCAGCAGCGAGCATCTTGATGGGATGAAGGCTTCTGCTGGCAACTCTGAGGGTCTCGGGTTCAGCTGCTCACGATGAATGATGACATCTGGAATCTCCCTGGTTATTTACAGCTTTTTCTACCGACACAAATACACATAATATCAAAGGAAAAAGAACATTGCTGGTGCTTGCCTTAAAAACAAAAGCTGCAATGTTGGGGAGATGTTGGGGAATCGTTGGGACAGACGTGAACTTAAAGTAGTTGTTATGTATATTGTACACCCAACCCTGTTCTCAGAAGATAAGCCGATTAACAAACTAATAGTTAGTTAGCCAATTGCTACCTCTGGTTTATGTGAGAAGGGTGTGTATATAAATTGAAAGGTATCTGTTTAGCTATTTTTTCCTATTCCCACTCCTTACACTCCCTTCCTTTCTTTCTTTTGTAATTCCGTTTTTTCTAGCACACATATTCTTTCTGCTGGCAAAATCCTGCAGGAATTTCCAGGAAAGGAGGGTGGGTGTTGAAACGTTACACGTGCATTAGCTGTATCCACCCTCGCCCTAAATCTATTGTAAATGACAAAGACCTTGTGAAGGGACCCACCTTCCTCCCCCTCCTTGGCTTTGCCTTTATTGGGACTAAACAGTATTCCTTCGGACGACAGCGAAGGAAAAGGGGCAAGGTGCGAGTGGGTGATGCTGCTGGGTACCTTGAGGATGCTCTTGTGGGAAGCGGTGGCCTGAGCCATCCTGGCTTTCTCTGCCAGCATCGTCGCAAATAAAATGCCAAATTCGGTGCCACCGTCGCCCTGTGGCTGGGAGAAGGTAGAGTTCGGAGAAAAAGCGAGTTTAAAAAAATACCTTGCTAAATGGGTTTTGCGCCAGAGTTTTGGTGCGATGTGCGGCCCTGCTGAGGTTCGTTTAGCTCTGCTAGCGAGTTTTTGTGCGCTGTGCGTAGTGGGGGTACCCTCATCACCCTGACTTTTTGGGCAGATGCTGGTGGAAGCAGGGGCTGGAGCGAGGCTGGCGTGGGTTTTTTCTATGTGCTGTTGGATTTAGTCGAACCGTGTGTGTTAAACATGGCACTGACAAGCTAAATGAGACAACCGATGGCGTATCTTGGAAGGAATCGTATGAATTTGACTTGAAATCCCACAGAATCCATAGGTTCTAGTACATCTCCCAGTGATTTTAATTCTCCCAAACTTTTGTAAAAACAGGGCTTTCCGAAGGGCAGAGTGTGAGAATGCACCAGATACCACATTGAAGGTTTCGCACGAAAATTTTGACCTGTGTTTCTTCCCAGACCGGCTCGCTTTGTTGTAGGACCCTGCGTGAAAACCTTTGAGGCACACTTGTACGGGGCCTGGTCTGAAGGAAAATGTTCCCTGCGTGTTGCAAGTGAGATATAATCGTCCGCTTCTTCACAACCCCCGCCAGCCCGTAAATTCTGCCATCACCCCTTCCTAACTTGGGAGTTGGCTTTTTCCTCCATAGCTCCGACACCTCCTTAACATTTTCCTACTGCCAGACATTATAATCACTAACAAAAATAAACAAGCATCTGCTCAGGAAAATAGCAATCAAATACTTCGGTGAGCAGCATGGGTTTTACTCCAGTGCTTCAGAGAAGTCTCTGGATTGTGATAGCCTGCGAGGAACGCAGAGCCTGTGATACGAGACCCGGACGCTCATCACACGTAACAAAGGTGGCCAAAATTTTGTAAGCCTTTGGGATGCGTCCCAAAATTTTCAATTGCGCCAGAGCCACAGGCTGTGCCCTGTGTGCGTTGGGAAGCTGAATGGGAGGAGAGGTTTGGGAGTGGTTTGCAGAGAGGAGATGACAGCAGGGCTGTTGATGGGACTGAGGTGGAGGGGACACGAAGGTGGGCATCCATCCAGTGATGCCAGACACAGAGTTCCATCAGCCGGGTCACACTGTAGCCCCGTAGCAGCCCAGCACAACCAAAGCGAGAGGTCACCATCATGGGGGAGAGAGGCTTTGAATTCCCGGAGAGATGCTGGTGGTTGCCACCCTCTGCTTTATGATGTAAGAAGTATATTTAGGTACGCAGTCATTGCATAATCAGGGAAGAGAGCTGGTCGCTTGGGTCTGGGTGGTGGAGAGCGAAGGCAGAAGGAAAGGGGACCACACAGCAGCAGCAGGCTCTGGTGGTTCCCCACTCTTTTCACAGGGGAGCTATCAGGTCTTAAGACAACAGAGATCACCAGTTCCCACTGGGAGAAAAGATACTGGTTGAACCCGATCCCCAGAAGTGAATGGGCACTTCCAAAAACCAGCTCTGTGGTAACCCTGTCTTACTCCAAATTAATTATTTCAGGTTTATGCAAAAGGCTAAGGTGCTTTACCTCAGGAACAGAGCCAAATTTTTCTTGGGGTTGGACTCAACACCATAAACAAACCGGTATAAACAAGAAAATAAAGCTCCTGATTAAACATTAGCCAGTCCAGATACCAGGTTTGGTGTTTAGTTAATCCAGCCAGCCAACTTGCTTCCCAAATGCCATCGGGAGATTTTAAGGTGCAGTAACTACGCCGTAGCTGTGTCTACACTAGCAAGTAGTACAGCCCGGGGGCAGATCCATAACGCAGAAGAGCGCCGAGATTGCAGTGTGCGCACCGTGCGCCTTTCATCTGAAAGGAATCCACCTGGTGTGCCCTCTCCGTGACGCCAACCACAGCGGGGTGAGTGGGGATGACTGGGGCAGTCGCTTTGTCGGCGCTCTCCTGACCTGAGCTAACCACTAACGCGTAGGCACCTTGCGTGAACTGGCCCCGTTCCAGCATCCTCTGCAAAAATACAGGGATAAGAAACACATTAAGAAATATTGCTTAATCCCAGAAGCATAATATTAGGCTTTATAGAGACATTCTCTGTATGGTTTTAATATATGAATCATGCTGAATAACAACACAAGATCAAATAGCTGAGACTTAACCATTTTTTTAAAAAAAATATCTTTTTTTTCCGCAGGAGAAACACATATTTTCACAAGCTTTGAGGCACGAACAGCATTCCTATGTAATACACACACATCTCCGTCTTATAAGGCACTAAGTGACTACGCCAAACGAAAAAGGAGGCTGTCAGCAGCAGAGCTAGGACCGGGCTGCAGATTTTCTCATCTAATCCTAACAGCAGCCTCGTGCCCGCCACATCAACGCAGGGCTCGTCTGTGCAGGAAGGCGTCCCAACAGCCTCAAGTTTGTAACCAGTCTGACTTTCAAAGGAGAGCTTTTAATTGCAGATGACTGATGAATGCTTTTTTGCTTTTAGAAGCTGTTATGGTTTGAGAGACCCATAACAATCTGTTGCCGTTTAGATAATCATTCTATCACCCGATGACCCCTCCCCACCCGGGAAGGGGAATTGGGAAAAACAAGGAAACACGGCAGCTGAAGTATAAACAGATTTAATAGAGTAAGATTAGATAATTAACATTAACAGCACTAAAGAACCGATATTGATCCCGACACCAATGCAGAATATGCAAAGATCATACTCAGCCAATTCTATCAGTAGGAAACTGTGCACTCCCAGCAGCGGACAGCAAATGTTGGACACCGCGAGCGCTACGGCTTCAGGAGGAAGGGAAGGCCTCAGGAGTCGGGCATCAGGGCACGAAGTTCTCAGGATGGCAGCCATCAAGGGAGAGAGAGAACTTCGCAGCAAACTTTCTAATTTATAGCGAATGTGACGCTGATGGTATGAAATAATCCTGTTGGGCAGCGTGGGTCAAGTGCCCGGGTCTTGCTGCTCCTCATCCCCACACCTGGCTAGCTCAAAAACACTGAGACCTTGAGACCCGCACACCATAGCTGGCTATAAAGTAAATATTTTCACAAATTCAGACACTGGAGTCTTCTAAAAGTACAGTCTTCCCAAGTATTAGAAGAGAAATTAGTCCTGTGTCACTCAAACCAGGACAGAAGCTTAGGCTAAATTTGGGAAGGGGGGGAAACTTCCTTAGCCATGGGGGTGTTGACCTGACCAACGTCATTGCCATCACTGCCTGCACTCGGTTTTTCATCACTCTTCCCCTAAAGCAAGTGACTGAAACAGAAATAAGCGACGCTTCGAACATCCGTGTGGACCTATTGGCAGAGCAATTGCAACAGAAGTTAGGGCAAGGTCTGGGCCGGTGTCCGTGCTTGGGAGAAGCCCTTCAGGGTACGATGTGCCAGATACTGCCCTATCTGTGTCAGTTCACACCAGTGCTTGTTTCGGTGTCTTTTTCTCTTTTTTTTTTCTCTGGAGACAATACAGTCGATTTTCCTCTGCTTCTCCCAGCCTTTAGAAGGCAAATAAATCACTGTAGTTAAAATCACAAGTCCTCATAAAAACCTGCCTGTGCCCAGAAAGCTAAGTATGTGAGCTTGCCTGAAGCTTAGGAAGAAGTGGCATCTTTTTCAATAAATTTACATCTCTAAATAGATGATAAGTGTTGAATCAATTTCCATATGTTTAAAATAGCAGAGCATTAAGGATTCTGGCACTTCAAGCAATCAACTAATTTGGGACTATTATGAGAATATCTTTTATACTAGTGGAGCAATTCATCTGAAAATCAGGGACAGTCTGCAGCTCTGCGCCTTTTCAACATCATAAGGGAGCGCAAACTGACAAAAAATCCTGTTTGTTTGCCTGAAGAGATTACGGTGCCATATGACATTCAGGTCTTTGCAAAATCACCTTTCAGCTCTTAATAAGCCAATTCAGAATGTACCCCCCGACTTGGCTTGCCTGGCCACGCGCTCTGCTCGTGGCTACATGGATCCAACGATAAACAAGAGTGCTGGCAGGTAATTCCTGGTGAAAAAAGCGGCAGCTGGAGGGGGGTACCAACCTTTACGGCCAAAAATGATGCAAGGGCAGAAGCTGTCCAGTGCTCTTCTCCTAATTTCTCCGGACCCTGTATCCAGCCTGGGCTTTCTAAGCCTCATCTCTGGCCACATCTGGCTGCCTGCTTGCTGCCCCTCAGCTGCCCGGCCCTAAACAAAGTTCACAACTCTACCATCACATCTGTATTTGGGATGAGTCCCACCATTTCCAAAAGGGCACTGAATGTTAAATGTGTCCGCGGCCTGTGCTTCAGAAACTTTCGAGGAAAATCAACTTCTTTCAAAATCAGCTGGTGTCGTTTTTACCTGCATGCAGTAGGATGAAGGCTTCATGCTGGGTTTTGAGGGACAGAATAAAGGGAGGATGGATGAAAATACCTACAGAGCTGCAGGTGAAGTGATCCATGGCAAATCCAGCCTGTTGTCACCCTCAGTGTGCTGAGTCATCAAATATTTCCATCGTATTTCAGTACGCTGCTCGCAGACGTAACGGGCCATTGCTTTAATGAATGCACAGCACTGGTGAGCCTGGAGATGCTCCACTGTCACTGCACAGGGCCCAGCAATGTGGCGTGATACCACTGGTCTGGGTGTCAAAATTAAGAGAGATTTCAAAACTGCCTGCCTGCAGGACCAGGAAAATGACAGGGCATCAATATATTCTCCCTCACATTTCGCACGTGATCTTCCTATTCCTAAAAAGCAGGGACTTGGAGGAGGACAGATTTGGGGGTTGTTTGATGATATTTTCTTTTAAATTTAAGTTCATATTTTGGAGAAAGCAATGCCACCGGGGAAAGCTGCTAACAAGCAAGTGGATTTTGCACAGCCCAGATCTCCATCACTATTTATGTGCTTGATTTCTTACTGCCAAAGTAATAGGATGCTCCACCACTGACTTCAAAAGGAGGATGTCGGGATTTGTGGGAGCAGCAGGATCCTAATTCTGTACAGATTTTTAACTAACATTTTTTTGTAGTTTAAAACTTAATTGAGAAACCAAGCATTTCGAATTCACCTTCTCTCCATGACATCTTCTTGGCTTGGATCATTCTTCACAGTCTTCTTGCTCTTTCCTCAACTCCATTTACCATGGTGATGGGTTAAAAAAACAAACAAACAAAAAAACCCAAAAAACCAACCATAGCAAAGAAGACAACCACAGCTGCATTCCTCATTAAAGAGAAGAAAAAGAGAAGAAAAACACAAATCGCTGCCTAGACGCTCTGGAGAGCTGAGTATCCTCAGGAGTTGGGAAGTCAGGTGGGAAACAATCTGCCGGATACCTGCGTGCCGGCTCCTGGTCTCCAGCCTCGGGGGACGATGTGGTTGGGGTTGTGTGCTCGGGGAGGATGCAGCACCCGGTGGGTGGGTTGGAAATATTGTAGCAGCCAGGGATTTTTCACCTTTTAGTAACCTCAATGTAGTTAAATCAGTAAATGAATGTCGTTAAATCAATCAGAAATGCAGTTAAAAACTTGAGTCTGCTGGACAATAGTCGCTCAGCTTGAGTCCCTGGCAAAAGCCACCGCTGCTGTGCTGCAGTGGGACGTTCAGTGCTGTTACAGGTTTGGTGAGAAGGTGTGCAGAGCTGTGATGGTGCAAGCACTGTTGAAAGCCCTGCGTAGACCAGGCTTTTGCAGGGACAGCTGTCACAGCATCTCTCTCAAGCAAGTGCAATAGTCAAGGCTCTGGACATGTGAAATGTATGTCAGGAATGAGCCGGTACCGATAACAGTAAGAAATATTTTCTTTTTCAAGGTCCAAAGTGTCAAGAACATCTATGAGGGGTTGGACATGAAGTGATCAGTACCCATCTCCTGGTTTTTTTGAACATGAAGTGATCAGTACCCATCTCCTGTTTTTTTTCCCCCCTAGGGTTTCTTGGTCCTTTTTTCTTCTGGAGCAAGAGAACCAGCCTTTCCTTAGGAGACCAAACTGCGGAGACAGCGTTAGAGAGACAAAGCCGACGCAGGACAGCAATTAAGGGTGCCTCTCTAATAATTTACTGGAGCTCACCCTCCTGACCTTTCTGTATTTAGATCGGCAGGAAGGGTGCGTAATGAGGGCCGCGGGAGGGCAAGCGGGTTCTTACAGCTGGTCAGGCAAATTAATGCGAATTGCTTGGCAGTTCACCAAAAGTAGACCAATGAGGGCTCTTCATACAAAAAAAAGAGAGAAAAAAAAATACAAATCTCGAAGGTGGCCAGTCCATGGGCTGGATTTGTCAGATTTCTAACCCGCTGTAGAGGAGAACAGTGGTTCAGTGTTTCGGAGAGACACCACAGCCGCCGGCAAGCCGTCTTTGTCTGACACGTTTCAGAAACCCTTCTGCTCCTCCACCTTCCGCAGCGTGTCGCTTCCCCCACCCCCGCGTCCCTTTTCCCCATGTCATTTAATGTCGCCATGTCCTGGGGGTGTAGGGGAATAGTAAACACTTAGCGAGGTGCTCTTCCCTTCCTCCCTCGAGCACAGGGCTGTCAAGTTTCCAGCTTTCCAGACCACGCTCATCACCAGGCATCTCAGAGGCAAGGGCTTTTCTAAAGGCAACTCCTGGGAGCCAGGTACCCAATACTTCAAAACCCTTCCCCTCCACACCTCCTCCAATCCACGCAAATGGCAGAAAATTGGTTTATCCACTCAAGCCTCATGCTGTCATTCACCTTTGACCTGACAGTTTCATTTCTGGGAAGGTGGAGGACCTGCATAAAACCAGAAGTCACCTGTAAGACGCCGATATTTGTATTTCTGAGTGTTCAGTTGTGGCTGTGGCAGCATATGTGTTCTCCCCTCCTAACACTCTCCATAGGCTGTTCAAAGTGAAATGCCATTTCCAGTAGGCGATAGTTACTGGCCAGTGGCATCCCTCTGAAATGATCTAGCAACATTTCCCTGACCTCCCAATGGCCTGGACCAGGGCAATAGAAAGCACCAGAGCTGCTGTGTCACGGAGGAAGGTGGAAATGGAAGTGCATCTCCGCAGGGTAGGGGGAAATACCTTCCCTCTGGTGCAGTTTCCCTTCTGCAAGCCATGGCAGACAGCTTCTTGACCTCCTCTCTCCCCCTCTCCCAAGAAGACAGCTGCTCTCCTTATGTGGCCATCCTTCGGGGCACGGATGCTCATGGGCATCTGGAGCAAGTCGGAAGCAAAACCAGGCGCGTGACTTATACAGTATTTGGGAAAAGCTGAGGCATAGTCTACCCCTCTACTCAAACAAGCAGTGAGCGCTTCTGCTTTTGACTTGCAGGGAGGCAGAAGGGTGTCACGGGCACCGCATCCGCCTCGCGTCCGCGTTGCTGTCCCTCGGCCCCTGGCATCAGCGTGATGGCCAGGGCCACCGAGCTTGGCTTGCTCTGCCAAGGTTGGTTTCTAGCCTCGCCAAAATCGCCATCCTTTGCCAGGTTGTTTTTACAGTCTGGTTTTGGGGTACAGGTGTAAGGGCAAAGAGACTCGCCACACGTAAATAAACAAATAAGCACGGCTGTCTGGTTTGAATGGCTGTGCTGCCAGACGTGACAAAGGATTATGCCGCGCGTGCTGCAATAAGATATTTAAAATCTCATTCGAAACCTGTCAGCTTCCCTACCCCACAGAAGGGAGATAACGAACAGCGCATACTTCAAAGCGACATTTTAAGGACTGAAAAGACGTTCACGCGGGGCTTTGAAAATCCACATAAATCATAGGTGTTCACACTGAGACCTCGCTTATTTGAAATCGTGGCCACTTGCGAGGCAGCCCTGACCTCCCCTTGCTGCTGCGGGACAGGGTGCTGCCAGCCTGGGGGACGTGGCTGCCCGGCTGCCCATCTCCGGTGGCCCCAAACCCAGGTGCCAAACCCTGCGCACGGCCCCACCGGCGAGAGGGACAGCCGAGGCTTGGGTCCCACCACTGCGTCCCACCGACACCATCTTTGGGGAGGATGGAAAACAAGGTGGGATCTGGGGGAAGCACAAAGAGACGGCAGGATTGGGGTTGACCTTGGTGGCTGAGTGCTGCAGTGGGGGAGATGTCTGCCCGGGTGGTGGCACCCTGCCCACCACCGGTCGCAGGCAAGCCGACAATGTCACGTTTTAGGAGAACGGGTTGTATTTTTCCATGTCCTATTTTCATGCTAATTATGTAAATACATTTGGGAAAAAACTCCACCAAACACCCAACGCTGAAAAGAGTGCTGGAGTCGCAAAGCCCTGCACGGGAGTCACAGCCCCGGCAGCGTGTGGTCACGGTGGGGTTCCTGCAGGACCCCTGCCTCCTTCGGGAAATGGCAAGTGGCTTAGGATTTCCTTTCTAGCTGTTCGGAACTCACTGCTCCGGCCCCAGGTTGCCTGCAAAGCCACAGATCTTCCACAGATGCCCCCGTGGAGCTCCATCCCCACACCGAGTGCTCCCCCAGGCCTGTGCAGTAGGTAGGAGACTGACGTTACCGTCCTCGTTTGGCATTTTTCCTGTGATTTGCATGGTCAGAGCACAGCTCCAAGCCCAGTGAGGGCTGCTCAGCGCTTGCCACTCTAATCGCAACCCCGGGAAACGAGGGCAATATCCGCAATATCTGCACGGAATAAATGAAACGTCCTTTGGTGGAAAAACCAGGCGATCACATCCCAGACGCGCAAAGGGGCTGAGTTGCGGCGTCAGGAGCACCTCCCGTCGCTGGCATTTCCTGACGCCTCAGTGCTCAGCGGCCACGCCAAGTGGGGGTTTTTCTCCGTGGACAACACGTTAGTCCTGAGCTCAGCTGCCTCCAGGCTGGGCGAAGCCAGGGGACAGAGGAGCCGATGGCGGCGGGGCCGAGCGCAGCAGCGTGGGCGCTCAGAGCGTGCCCCAGGTCGGGCAGGCGCTGCCCGGCTCGGCCTCGTCCCCTCTGCAGCTCATGACCTCATCACTTACTTCACCAGTGGTTGAATGATTTATGCACTGACTAATATGTATGATGGGAGTGCACGATGGGTAACACAGACCTCGGGGGCTGGGTGTCTGGTACCCACGGTGGAAATGCAGTTAAACACCACTCCAGAGACAAGTAAGAGCATTATTTGGGCATTATTTGGAAGCTGGTGATGCCTTTGGCCATGCACTGGTGAGGCCGCACCTTGAGTGCTGTGTTCAGTTTTAGGCCCCTCACTACAAGAAAGACATTGAGGTGCTGGAGCGTGTCAGGAGAATGGCAATGAAGCGGGTGGGGGGTCCAGAGCACAAGACTTATGAAGAGCGGCTGAGGGAAGTGGGGTGGTTCAGCCTGGAGAAAAGGAGGCTGAGGGGAGACCTTATCGCTCTCTGCAATGACCTGAAAGGAGGTTGTAGGGAGGTGGGGGTCAGTCTCTTCTCCCAAGTAACAAGCGATAGGACAATTGCCTCAAGTTGCTCCAGGAGAGGTTTATATTGAATATTAGGAAAAATGTCTTGACCGAAAGGGTTGTGAAGCATTGGAACAGGCTGCCCAGGGAAGTGGTTGAGTTGCCATCCCTGGAGGTATTTCAAAGATGGGTAGATGTGGTGCTTAGGGACATGGTTTAGTGGTGGTTTTGCCAGTGTTAGGTTAATGGTTGCTCTTGATGATCTTAAAGGTGTCTTCCAATGAAAACGATTCTATGATGAACTCTTCTACCCGCTGCCACATACGGGCTCTGTGCTGCCCAGTCACCTCCACGAGATCCTGGGCTTCCAGCTGAAAACCCACCCAGATCTGTGGGAATTTATTTTCCCTCATGGAGCAGCAGACACCAATGCAAATCGAAGGCCCTTTATAAATGCAGATGGGCTCTCGTATCTCCTGTGCCGTGCTAGACATACTGGCTAATCACTTGGGATGCGCTGGGAAGAGGTAAAATCAACCTAACTGCAAACCCATCGGTCCCCAGTGTCGTCGATACAAGCCATAAGGCTTTCCAACGTCACGGGGCAAATCTGGCTGCGTTTAAGCAAGCCCCAACGGTGCTGCATTTTGGGTGGCTTCCACGAAACTCGGAGGGTTCGTTTGGCCATAACCAGGGGAGCGCTGGGCGGGCTCTCTCCCTCCTCGGTACGAGGCGGAATTCGGGATGGGTTTTGGGGAAGCGCAAAGGGGTGAAGGGACGCGACGCCACGGCCGCGCCGCCTTCCCCAATCTGCCAGGCGACTTCAACTCAATCGTCGCCCAGCGAATTCCCACCCGCGGCCGAGAGCCCCGACGCCCCTTTCCCGCCCCAAACCCCCCCAAACCCCGGTGGAGGGGGGCGGGGCGCGGGGCGGGGCGGGG
>VUYV01000059.1:4657427-4672926 GCA_008711295.1 Anarhynchus alexandrinus
CCCCCCCCCAAGCCCTCCCAGCGACGAGCAGAAGTGCAAAGAAGAGTTCCCGAAAAGCGGCACCTCGCCACGGGGTTTGGAACCTGCAAAGCTCCGGTTAACTGCAATGAAAAGAATTCTATTTTATTTAAAAAATAACTCCTAGCACAGACCGTTATTGTAGGAATGTTGTAGGTCCTTCCCTTCCCGGAGCAACTTTTGTCCCTCGACCTGTTTGACAAATGTTCGTTAATTCCCTTTCTGACAGGTAAGTGCAGTACAGACCTGTTTGACAGATGGGTTCATGGAAACAAAGAGCACTGAAGTGACATCTCCAACACCACAAATCTCGGCGAGCAGGACGTTTATTTATTGTGTCGGGCAGATGGTCATGCTGAATTATGAAAGAAGTTATCTGGAGTTTAGTGATGCATCTGTTCAGGGATACAGGAAACCTTCAGCTGCGGTCTTGGCCATGGGAAACGAGCATCTCTGGGTGTGGACTCTTCTGGTCCATGGTGGGGCACGGTGGAGTGTGGACTCTTCTAGTCCATGGTGGGGCACGGTGGAGTGTGGACTCTTCTGGTCCGTGGTGGGACTAGCTCTGCATGCACCCATCTCTCCAGCGTGTCTTCCCTAAGAGCATGCCAAACCCCGCTGCTCACTCCCTTCTAGAGATGCCCGTGCCCAGAAAGGGCCATGCCTGCTGCACTCTTAAGCCGGGATACATATGAATCCAATTGCAGGACTAGGCTGAAGTTGGTATTGGATGCTAATGCTATCAGAAATTGCAAAGAAAGCTCATTATTTTTCTTAGACGTGTATTCTTTCCTTATATGCTGCTCAATAATTGAACAAACTCTCTCAAAATCTAGTCAACTTCAAAAAAAAAAAAAAAGCTTAAGCAGTTTCAGACCCTATTCCCATGCTTCCAACACTGGCCAATTTTTGTGGGTTTGCAACCACATTTTTTTTTTTGGCAAATATTTTCATTCCAGGGTTGCTGTGGGAAGGACTCCCCGCCCAAAGCCGCCGGTAGTAAAATTGAGCAAAAGGGCCAACTGCTGTCAAATGCAGAATGTAAACAGTAGAAAACTAGAGGCAGCGTTTTCTTCTGTCTTTTTTTGGCATAATTACTTGAGACACTTTTTGTAGTAATAATACTTTTAAGATAGGCAGATAGGTGTCATTCTTAATTCTTTTCCCGTTGATGGTGTCTCTTTAATGCGATTAAGAACCACTAATGAGCTGATTCACCAGCATCATGTTTTCTGCTCCTAGTGCACTGTGGGGCTTCGTTTCTGCTCCCAGCTTGGCTATCTTGTCATTTTCTTTTTTTATCTTCCAGAAGATAAGTTTCCTTTCTACGTGTAATTAATTACAGGCTAAAGTTTATTTTAGGAGACTTAATACAAGCCAGGGGACTGATTGTCGTTTGCACTTGAGCCTTGTTGCATGGCTCCGTAACACGGTGGAGTGTGAAAGTGAGTAAATATAAACAGAATTCACAGTGGCACACTTTGCACCCTGTGATTCTGGTAAAGGAGGCTCACATTTAATAAGCATCTGGTGCCTGGTATTCTTGTTCTCTTTCTTTACGTCTTCATTTCATAATAACGCGACTTAAAAAGCTACGTAGGAAGCACCAGAAAAGTCCGTGATAACCCACTTGTAAGGAGGAAATGATGAACACGGTGAACTTAAAAAGGGAGGAGGAGAAAAACATGGAAAGGTTGCCAAGATGCAACCTGGGGGAGAATAACTCCGAATTTTGTAGAACATGGGAGATTCCAGATCACAACAATGGTATAATTTTAATTTCCTGAAAAGGTATCTTTGGGCCAGGTTTTTAACATGCTAGGGATGTAGAAGACTACATCTAGAAGACCCATCTAGATGCCTCTTGGCATTTTCAGTACCACCTGGACGCAAACTGTCTGAATCGGCATTTTAGATAGCTGAACTACGTATAATTTAGCTCCTGAGGCTCGTGGTGTTCTCAGAAAATTAATTGGACGTGTATAGCCGTAACCAATGAGGGTGAAGGTTGTGATACTATCCCTTATAGCCTGTCATTTGTTTTGCCACCATGTTATTGCTGGTATTCAAAGTAACCCATAAAGCAGATAAAAGTATGATGCCACCTTGATGCAAGATTTTCCCGTAAAATATTTTAGGACAGAGTCGGTGAGTCCGAATATTTTCTGCAAGTCAAATTACCCCCACAAATAAAAGGTTTTGCTGCCATTGCTCAACAGGTGGGCTGGTTAGAAAAAGGTGGTCCAGCAAGCGACTCCGTCATCCAGCAGCACTGAATCATCTGAAGGCGTGAGGGAAAGCAAACCCTATGAATTGCCTCAGCTCTGGGCTGTGTGTAGATGCTGAACTAAATAATTCAGCCATGATCCTAGGTCAGCTGAGGTGGAAATGAGTGGCTGTGTGCTTTTGTAGTGACACAAAGCAACCGTGAGCAAAACTGGGCAAGCTTGGAAAACACGTATTTAGATGATGAGGTTAATATGTTTTTTCATTGCGCAGCCACGGCTGAGCACTTTGGTCCACCGGTTTGCCAGCAGCCCACTTCTGCTGCAAAGAGGTTCTCAAGGCATCAGGGTTTTTTTCCAGGAAAAGCATCTCTGTGTGTGCAGCCTCACTCACTGCTCTAACTTTCTAAGCAAGAGCTGAATCCTCAAATTACAGTTGTTTTTATTTTGAGAGGCCAAAATTCCTTCTTCAGGTTCCTCTGGGGAGGCGTGAGTCAGTGGTGAGACTCAGTTCCTGCACTGCCTTGGTGCAGAGCTGAACGTCCGCAGAGAACTGTAGATGCAGCTGAACTCACAGGTCTTATAACCCCACTCTTTATTAAGGTTAAGGTTT
Organism: Anarhynchus alexandrinus; assembly: GCA_008711295.1. Taxonomy (NCBI): domain Eukaryota; kingdom Metazoa; phylum Chordata; class Aves; order Charadriiformes; family Charadriidae; genus Anarhynchus; species Anarhynchus alexandrinus. Next base: position 4,660,284 of record VUYV01000059.1, read on the forward strand.
TTTCTTGGGGGGAGAGATGAAATCAAGCCATTTCTGAACGAGATGCATGCGCTAATGGCATGTGAGACCTTTGGTAGTGCATTTGTTGCTACAGCCAAAGTTTTAAATCTTCTGCAGATGTGGAAGTTGTGTGAAGTCTTACTTGCTTATTGCCTTACGATGCTACGCAAAAAAGTCTCTTCAAAGGCTCAACGATCAAGTTACTTGCTTAGGTTTTCCCCTCGTGCTAGATGGATCGTTTTATTCTGCGCTACTGCTGACAAATTCACACTGGAGTCTAAAACCTGGTGCAGCTTGAAAAGAGACTGTAAAAACGTGATAGGACAACATGGGGTTAACTTTCCCTGGGGAACGAACTCCTGTGTATAGCTCTGATAGTCAAAAGAAGCCACAATTTACACAAGAATCAGGATGTTAGCAGTCATAATCGTTTTATACATATAAACAATTACAACAGGTTTAGCACGAGCCATGAAGTCCAGTTTTAAGTTTGACGCAAAGATTAGAAGTAACTAAACAGTTATTGCTAACCTAAAGTATTAAGAAATCATGGACCAGACCTCCAAAATCTTGAGGCTGTTCTTAAAACGTTGTGATTTGAAAGTGTTCATTTGTTATTTTAAAAAGGGTTCATTTTAGTTCATTTCATGTACCTTCTGCCTTTTTAGGCCATAGAAATCACAAAGTGCGGACATTTTTTTATTTTTTTTTATAAACAGAAGCTGAGATTTGATTGTATATTTATAGGACTACAAGGCCCATGACTCTAAGATGGCATGAAGTATCATGAGACTTGTGGTATGTGCCTTTGAGAGTTGGCAAGAAGGTAAAGAGCTTATTTTTATTGCCAGAGTGGTTAAGAGATGACTCTGGTTATATGGAGGGAGCAGGACCTATTCAGTAAGGCATGGCTCTTTTCTTAACAAACCATTTCGCTATGTTTATGCTTGTAAAATGCAATAAGCAGCAAAGGAAATGTGGGTGAAGTAAGGTTTGTAGCAGGGCAGTTACAGTTTTCGTCTTAAAGATGCAGCTTAGGTGATGTTAAATAGTGTTTTCTGTCGATAAGTGGAAAACGGCATCCCCGGCAGGTATTCACCACTGAGCAGGGAGGCGACACGCAAGCCTTATGGTAGGGATTGAAACATCTGTCGCTCTTACGCTTTCCCTGAATGTTAGTTAAGCTTCCGAGAGACCCTCCTCTTCCCTTGTTTAAGCATAACCTACTGTTTATAGCACAGTAAAAAGCTGCATGGCACTTTGGGGAAAAGAGCTGCTGTACACAACTAGAGGTATAAGAGTCTGGAAACAATTTGGCGGTATTACGCTCCTCTGTGTCGCAGGCTGCCTAGGACAGTCCTGGGCACAAAGTCTTCGAAAAGAAGGTCTTTAAACATATGGGTTGGCTTGTGCTGTGTGCTGCCCTTGCGTGCAGGAAGCGTTGCTGCCCCAGTGCTTCCACCATCGCTCACCGGCTCTGTTTCAACCAACCTGGTAGCACCGGAATAGGCATCAGTTTTGGGAGAGGCTTCACAGAGCCAGGCTGGGGAACCAGCATCTCCAAAGCAAGAGCAAGACGAGAGGAATATCCCAAATGGGTTTCAATATGCTTGCCCAGGAAGAGAAGATTCGGGTCTAGGAGGAGTAAACCTCAAAACAGGGAGGGAGGCATGAAATGTCAGGATGTTGTGAGTGCCCAAGTGTCTCTCCTTGGCTCTATGTCTAACCTGCCGGCGTATCTTGCATCTTTTCTTCTGCATCGTCAAGTGTGCCACCATCAAGTTCCACCTCCAGGGTCTCATCACGCTTGCATTAACGCCAGGAAGACAAAGAGATGTTTTGGCTCTTTCTGAGGGCTTCATTGTGGTGGGTGATGCAGAAGAAGAGAAAACCCACCACCTCTTCCAGGTCTGAGCAGGGCTGATGTCAATCAAAAACACCTTTACTCATAAAATGCGCCTGCGCAAGGCATGTGTACCCTTTGTTGCTGGTGTGGTCATGAGGCGTTTTCTCTCCTGGCTCGATTTCCCTGCTTTCTGATGCATCGTGTTAATGAAATCAAGGTTCCTTCTCGGAAGCACGGTTTCTGAAACAGCCTGCAGCGCCCGTCTCCAGCACAGGTCTGACCTGCAGGAGGCCCAGCATACTTTGGCAGATGTTTACAACATGTCACCTTATAAAATCACGTGAAAAGGCCAGCGTGAATTCCTATTAATGCCTTTTCTTTCTTGTGTTGCTGTTGGCTTTCAGCACGTGTGGAGCGAAAGCGAGGACTGCTTACCTTTTCTGCAGCTCGCACAGGATTACATCTCCTCCTGTGGGAAAAAGACACTCCATGAAATATTGGAAAAAGTCTTCAAATCCTTCAGACCCGTAAGTGCTTTTTTTTTTTACTTCTAAACGTTGACAAGTTACCTATGACTTTTAATAGGATAGCACTGGATGGAGCAAGGTGGTTTTTCTTCTGCAGGGACTTCCATCTCCAGTCAGCTGCGTGGGCGCAGGGGTGTTAGCGCAGAAGTTGCTATCAGGCAACTGGAAATTGTTTCTTGGAAGCCAGCTGCCTTTTTATTTCCAGCTCTGCTTTTGAGAGGATGAGATGCCCGTGCGGGGTGGGAGGCCAACTGGTGTGGCAGCCGGTGGCAGCGGCTCCCCAGCTGCATGGGGGCTCCCATCCTGCTGATGCAGCGCTGACTCCGAGGAACGGGATTGCGAGTCAGCGCCGCGGGACTTTTTGTGGCAGAGTTATTTCCTGGCACTGAAATTGGGGAGTTTTGCAAGGATCTGAGTAGTGAGAGTAAACCTCTGGGAAGCCGGAGAGAAATACAGTCTCTCCTCAGAGTGGTTTGTTTTATTTTAGGGCTGTTTTTTTTTTTTCCCCCGAAGTAGTCCAGCTTTTGCTGTTAGGGTGGTTGCCACTTGGTATTTGCAAATGCCACTTTGGTCACTGCTTGAGAAGAGGTTGGAGCAGAAGCTTGGTTTTGTGGGGAGGAGGAGGCTTGTATTTTTCTGTTTTGCTGCTACTCAGCTTTCACTGTCCTTGTTTAATACTAAGATTTGGGTCAGAGCCTGGGTTGCGTCAGGGGGAGGTGACTTAGGCTGGCCGTTGTCCTTCATTTTTGTCAAGTCCCTTTGCACAGCCTCTCCTTTTGAGTGCCTGGGGTTGGATAAGGGGCTGGTGCAAAGGAGAGAGTGGAGGTTCATTGCCAGAGCCGTGATGTCCGTGGGAAGGCTGAGCGATGGGCGTTTTTATACTCAACTGAAAACGTAGACGGTTTTCCCTCCTCTGTTTTTCTGGCTGACTAATCGAGAAGACTGAAAATGTATCCCAAGTATTTAGAGTGAAAGGGAGGGCTTGGAGCTCCGATATGAAAACAGCGGCCCTCCCTGTGTTACACCCTTGCAGTGCCTTGCCACGGACCGCTGCAGCTGGTCGACATAAAAGAGCATCGTTTTAAAGAATCCTTTGAGAGACTGGAAATAAATAGAACAGATGCACACTTTTCTTAGAAAGGACTGGAAATCTGATCCGTCGGTACAGCTGCTTGTAATTGTGAAAACATACAAATATATAAATATGTTTCCCAGAACAATATTCAGCTCTTGGATCTTCATAGCTGTTTTCTCCCGCTCAGAAAAGCTGTGTCTTTGAGAAGAAACTTCCATTGGTTTTAACTAAAGAGGACTTCAAAAAGACTTAATTAAATTGGTACAGATCACTTATTTCATTTAAACCACATTTATTTCAGCATAGCTTAAGTTGCTGAGACATTGGCTTCAGTCAAACCAAGTTAAGCTACTGTTCAGAATAAAAAGGTTCAAAGCAAGGGGAACCACTACAGTAATTTAGTCGGGGCCCTTCATTAATACATCCCATATCAGCCCACGATTCCTATCACCGAGCAGATAAATTGTGGTTTAGCTGGAGCTTGTCTTTTCCAAAGACACTCAGTCTTGAGGTAAAGTCTTCAGGTGACTTAAAGGATACAACACTACTGGGCACTTTTTCTTCTCATCATCATTAGTTACGCTCCTGTGGAAAACTCTTCTATTTACAATCTGCATTTCTGTAGTTTTTGCTTCCTTGCTGTTGAATTTCATTATGCTTTTGTCTGCTGAAGAATGGCATCCTCAATTATCAGAGACCTCTTGCAGACTGTAATCAAGTACCTCTTCATTTTCTCTTGGATGTACCACGAAGATTAAGTTTCTCAGATTCTCCTTTGACCTAATACTGAGAGATTTGCATCAGTGTAACAGAACTGAGTTTGTCATTCGAGGGATGGTTGTGTGTAGACAGATCTAATAAGGAATGTATTGACATCTTCCCCTTAGTGTAATTATTAAAAATAGCACATGCATGGTAGGATACATTTTAAAAAGTGAAAGGTTTTACAATAGATGTATGGAAACAGTTATTTTACGCTCTCAGGCCTTTTGCCAGAACAAAGCCCCTTTTCATCAGTATTTCCTTGGCATTACGTTGCACTGTTGCCCATCCTTTCTCTGCTGGACCTGTTTTGGTAATGAAGCCGCCTTGCTGTGAGCGTGGAGGTAACAGCGCATTTGCAGGGCATTTCTTCTCCCCTATCCTGACCAAGTCTGCTGTCGGAGACCGGTCTGGCAAATTTCAGTTTGAAAAATGGCAGTTTAGGAAAAAACGGTGCTGAAGGTGCTGAAGTGTCTGATGGTCCTGGTTACGCAGTCTGAGGCGCTGAGGAGGGGTCATGTTTTTAGCATGTGCTCGGTAAGCACCTTCTGAAAGTCTTTTCCATTTTGGTATTTCCAGCCGGACATCCAAGACTATTAGTTTTGAAAGTCTTTGTCGGAGTCCTTTGAAGGGAGATATTTAGGAGCAGACACCAGTGGTGCATCTGCAGTTCTCCATGCCCTCGTGCACATGTTTTATGGGCATAAACACAGTGCCAGGGCAGGATATTTATTTAGATGAGGCTTTTAAAAGGTGTTGGTTAACCTGCGACAGCTGAACCGCACCTCTGAATCCTGCTGTAGACAAGGTCAAGCTGTTTCTTTACGGAAGGTGGTGGGAGGCATGTTGTCTCTGCCCATTACTGCCTTCCTGGGTCGGTTTCCACAAAACTCTTGTGATTTGCCTTATTAGCCACTTATTCAGGGAGCATCCAAAAGTGCAAGACACCACACAGGTACATGAACTGATATCAGTACCACGGGGCTCAAATGCCGCTATTTGCCTCAGAGCATGCCAGCTCCTCTGATGGCCTTGTCTCTATGGTGCCAGAAGTGTCCATGCTGGTTCCCTTCGCACCAGGATTCCACAGAACCACATTATCTCTCGTGTAGCCTCGTGTGGACCGCTAAAGCTTGGTCTTGCACTGGGTTGATTTTTCAGCGTGCTTGTATGTCAGCTTTTGGTAGGAGGCCACATCACTCTGCTTTCGTGACTTAAAAACTACTATGTTATTTGTATAAAATCAGGGCACTTTGAAAGAGTTAAGAAAGAAAGACTAAAAAATAAAAAATGCCTGAGGGACATCACCCCAGCTGGCAGAATTTGCAGAGAACTAAAACGTGAGTCGTACAATTCAGCAGCAAATTCCAGGGCTCCCACATTGAGCCTAAAAAGCCTACATCTGAACTGGGGACTCTGCAGTGTAAAAGCCATTTATCCCATAGGCATTGAATTCTTACACGTCCCAGTGACCTCTCCTTTACCTCCAGGGTGGGTAGTTTGGGCAGCAGGAATAAATAGATGTAGTTCATGCGATGCTGCCACTGATTGTTGTCCTCCTTCCCGCCTCACCACCCTCCTGTCCTTCTCCCCACATGTCCCCACCTGGCAGTTTTGTTCCCCTTGGCTGTTTGGCTGATGGATCAGCTCTCTCTTTCTACACCCCTTTCCTGTTTTACCTCTTTCCTCCTTGTTTTCGCTCTCCATTAAAGTCCTTTCAAGTCTGCCACATAGCTGATACTTTAATATATGAAGTAGATATGGACTAGAAGCAGAAACCAGTAGGTTTGAAAGAAGACAAAGTGGGAGTTGGTCTGGAGTCAACTCAGGCCACCTTCATCATCTTATTTTGTCCTCATCTTTCATACACCCTCCTTCTGCTTGGACCCAGTGTTTGTAGAGCACTTTGCACTTTGGACCCTGGTCCTCCCTCCTTGGGGTCAAGGTGTGGACTGATTTGTCACTGCAGTCCACAGAGCAGTAAGGGGTTAATAGTGGTGAGGGACTGTAGTCCTGTTGGGAAGATGTGACAACCTGCACGGTTGAGGTGCTCGGTGCCTTGGAAGATCCTAAAGTGTCCGTGAGAGAACAAAACTTTCTTGGAGGAACATCCCATCCCATCCCATCCCATCCCATCCCATCCCATCCCATCCCATCCCATCCCCATCCTATCCCCATCCTTCCTATGCTCTGTAAAACCACCACCGTCAGCGGCATCACTCTTTGATTTATGCTGCACCAGGGAGAGGAGAGCTGGGTCTCCTGAGGGCAAAGGGAGAAGGGATGTGTGAAAAGCAGGTCATGCTCCCCATCCTTTGGAATCATGCACGTCTTTGCGGTTCTTGTGGTGTACGTTGTGTTTGCCATGCTAATTTTGCACGGCAAAGGCTTACAGTATCCCATGAAATGAAGACTTACGTGGCTCATTTCCCTGCAAATCAAGGAGGAATTATAACCAGAGCTGGGCAAAAAAAAAAGTGATCAAAGCTCTTTCTGCCGAGTGATATAAATGGAGCAGTACAACATACATTTAATTTGAATACACCAAATCAGTTTAGTGAAAATAATGCTGGTGGATAAGATAGTCTAGAGGCCTTGCTTTTGCATTTTAAAAACTGAGTATTTTAATTTTAGCTTCAACATGAAACAAAACCCCCGCATCCTGAAAACGAACTGAGTAGTTTCATGTTCAGTTAAGCATTTGATTTTAAGAATATGTATGCATTGGAATATTTACTCTTTGTTCTGCTCAGAAAACAAGAACGTTTTGAGCTTGGGGTATCTCCGTAAGTATTTTTAAAATGCGAAGGAGGGGGTTTAGTCAGCACATTCTCCTTCCATTTCCCTGCTGAAGAAACCCTGCAACTAAAAAGCTGTTTTTCTCCCAGTGGCAGTGAGGAACACAAGCTTTATAGGATCCAGAGGCTAATTCATGTACCCACTGAATAATTTTGAATGTTGATCACAGACTAAATTAGCGTAGGTTCCTAAAAATCTGCCTCGTCACAGCCTTCTCATTTTCATGCTACCACCTAGCGAGTGTTGCTCTCCTCCCGATTTTTCTGGGTTTTGCCTCTTTTGAGAGCTAACAGCTGCGTCACCCTCCAAACAGGGTGTTGCATGCATCTGTGCTGCTCTTCCAGCCCCGGCAAGCTACATACACGGTATTCCCACTGATGCCTGGGTGTGATTTTGCTTTGTGGATATTAATAGCTGCTGGTGCAGGATTCTAATATGAGATTTCCACAACAGATGCGTTATTTTGACTATTATTTGGCTTATCTGTCTTCCTGACTTCTGTTGGCTTGGCAACCTTTTGGAGGAGAGGGGAAAAGTTCAAACATCGCTGTTTGCTCCTCTGCCTGTAGCAAACAAGTGCCGCTGCAGTGATCGGAGCCATCAGGTGGAGGCATCCAGACATTGTCCAAGGAAGATGGGCTGGCCGTACTTCACGAGCCCAAATCTAATTTGCAGAAATTAAAAGGAACCCGGGCAATTTTGAGTTGAATTCGCAGGATTTCTCACTGTGAGGGCTTTTGTCTAGTGTGATGGAGTGAAGCGTTCAAGAGAAGCACTTAGCATGGTGGGATCTTTAGGTTTTTAGGGACCCCTTGCCTACTGCACACTAGCCAGTTCTGCATGAGGATGCTTTCTTCTTTGGCTTTTATAGGGTTGCCGAACGCAATCTTAAATGAGATAACTACTGCTACAGTATTATCATGGTTCTTTCTGAAGTTAAACCACTGCCAAGTCTAAACACTCAACAATTCATGATATGACCTCAGGGAAGAACGCGAAGCTTTTTGAAAGTGCTTTGCTTTGGTTTTGTTTATCTTCCGGTCTCTGAGCACTTAATTTGGTGTGAGGATGCGCTTTCAAATCTTCCTTTATCACAGGGAGGGAGAGAAAGGGAGTCGAGATCATTATGCAATACTATTATTCCAGGATTTGAGGTTTTCAAGAAGTGGCATCTAGGTATTGTGTGAAGATTTGCAGCGAAGCTGCGCGAGTGGGTAATTCGCTATTACACAGTATTTTCTCTTCTTTGTAGTTACTTGGGCTTCCAGATGTTGATGATGATGCATTTGAAGAATATAACGCAGATGTGGAAGAAGAGGAACCAGAAGCTGATCACCAACAGATGGGTGTCAGTCAGCAGTGATTTTCTGAGAAGCTCAAAAAATTCGGAAGCCTTTGGTACCAGGTGGGGTCAGGTGGTCCCACGTTAGCCTGTTTGAATTAGCACATCACATGGGGATATCTGGCTCCCAGGATAAAAGTTTTACAAAATGGTTTAAAAAAAAAAAAAAAAAAAAAAGATTAATGATAATAATCTGTGATGAGCTTTGCTAAGAAGTGACCTGAATTTTGCTCCTGCTTCAGTGGGTTTTCTATGGAGTTGTCTTGGTAGCATTCTGCCATCATCAGTCTAGAAGTAGTTTTGCCGCTGACTTGTCTCTTCGATTTATGTCCGAGAGTAGCGTTCGCTGACGTGAATGTAGAGTACCGAGAATGTAGGAAGTGTGTGGTGAGAGTGCCAAGTCCTCACCGGTCACCTTTCCGAGGAAACCAGCGCAGAGAGCAAACGCGACCTGCGCTTTTCTTTTTAGTTCAACAGCTACAGTTTTTGACAAAGTACCGAACCTGGGGAGATTTCTCCTGAAAAAGGCTAGTTTAAAAGTGGTTGGTACTGCAGAAGTGCACATGAAGGCTTAACAAAAATAATGGGAAGCGGGAAATCCAGGGGAGCATTGGTATCAGATGTATTAATGTCGCTTTACTGATACCTGAGTTTACAAGTGCTGGACTGATAACTGGGAGTAATTAGTATCAGCAGTACATGTTACAACCAACCCTGGTACTCTGACATCGTTTGAACCAAAGCCAAATGCTGCTTTCATACAAATCAATTAAAAAATAGCCATCGCCTCTCCCACTTCTGCATGACAACCAACTTTAAGCTTCGCTGGTTTTGATACGCTCCTAAATTATTACTCAAAACCTCGCGGCATTGTGAATTAAAGTGCAACTTAACTTTGAAGCCATAAGGGTACGAAACCAGCACCTGGCTCTTAAAATTATGCCGGACCTGTTCCTCTCCCTGGGTCTTTGAGCTAGTCCAGGCATTTACACCTCGTCAGAGGGGAGCTAAAATTCTACTGCTTTGGCTGATATAAAAACTAGTGAGGTTTTAACTTAGCTGGGGACTTGCTCCCCAGAGGGGTTTAGTGGGGTCTTGGTATAAAGGAGAAGATGACCCCTTGTATTTTGTACCTATTTTGCATAGATTTAAGTGACTCCGATGAGCGCCAGACTGAGAAGATGCAAGGTCTCTATATTTACATGCCTTTTGTACTGAAAATATAAGCAGCAAAGGGATTCTGTTGTTATACAGCTGTTTTCCACAACTGAGCAAAATATTTCTAAATTTATTCCTTTTTTCCAATTTTTTTAAAATCATGAAATGCAGGTCACATGCTTCAAAAGCCCTTTTTTACAGAATCAGCTTTATAAAACCAAAAAGGCGAGCGAAGAGAAATGCTTGGACAACTCCCAGAAACAACTCGCACCATTTTGAAAACCCTGTTGTTAGCGACGTCTCCTTTTCAATAGATTTTTTAAAGACTCTTTTTTTTTTTCCCAAGGTTATCTAAGAGAGCAAATTTTCTTGGTGGTTTACATTTCTGATGATGGCTTGAGAGATGCATAGCACTTGATTTTTCCAATCTGGGGCAAAGACCTTCCGTAACTGGGAAGGTGTGTGGTACCTGAGTATGCACAGAAGTGTCTGCAACACTGTAAAAGTCAGAGTTTAAGAATATTTAAAAAAAAAAAAAAAAAAAGAAAGTGGAAGACAAACAGAGCTTACTGAAACTTTGTACATTCTTTCGGCATGCAGGCATAAACATGGTAGTCGCAGCACATTTTCTATGGACTAGTGACGTGAGAACTGTGGCAGTTCATTGTATAACACTGTACAGCAGCAATAGGCTTTTTGCTTACTAAAATAAAGTGTAAGACCAGTGGTTTCCATCCCTGCTTTAAGTCCCTAAGTTTTTCTTTCCTCTCCGGATGCCGTAACCTTAAACAGAGCCTTGCTCCAGGAGAACCTTTCCCTTCCTAGCATCCAATCCTTTGGTTGCGGCTCGACACAAGTAGATCTTCTTTTGGGGCTGACTTTCCTCTGCTGTAACATGATGCAAGGCATAATTTGCAGTAGTGTGAGCTGGAGGCAAAGTCCTGCCCTTCAGGTTTCTTAGCCACTTGCACCCTTTTTGCTTAGGTGTGGGTGGCCGGCACCCACCTACACGTGCAGGCACCCACCTGCACAAGCCCCGGGCACGGCTGCCCCATCGTGAGCTGGGCTGCGGGGCCGGTCCGGCTGGGAAATGACCCTCTGCCTTTTTACAGGACAGGCGGTTTTCCAGCCGGATCAGTCCCACCATCTGGTTCGGCGCGTGGCTGCACGGCCGGGGGCCGGCACAGCGGAGGGGAGGGTGCAGGGGCGGACATGGGTGGTAGCCGAGGACACGCAGCCGAAGGCGCTTTGCACCCCTTACACGGGGTTAGGGGCCCGTGGCGGAGGCGCAGGCGGATTTTGGACTGTGAAGGATTGACTCCACAGGGCTCAATGGGGAATTGGGCTCTGGGTGGCAGCGGGGTAGGCAGGAATTCATGAAGTGAGAAAAGACTGTAAGATCCAGTGCTTGTAATTGCACACGGGAGGTTGTAATATGTACTGCGCTCTGCTACCTTTCCCTGCCTATTGACTGAATTGTTAATGAGCGGTTGAGCATAAATACGGTTGCAAGCAAACGTAATGCTGTAAATTATGTAGATATGTTATTTTCTGTATTCACTAACTCACTTTTTTTTCGGGACGCCATATGCCATTTGGGTGACTTCCACAGCAGACTGCAAGTGCTGGACAGCCGGGGGGCCCTTCTGCAACGCTCACCCCTGCAAAATTCCCACTGACGCCGGCGAGATTTTGTTCAAATGGGACCTGCAGGACTGGGCGGGCGCTCCAGGGGATGCGTGAGGTTTGGTCCTGCAGAGAGCTGAGAGCTCTCGTCCCCTCTCACCTTGCTGGGAACCGAATGTGTTGAGCCCCGCTGCTGAACTGAAGCGTGACCGGGCAGCGCTGAGGATAAACTGGAATTTTATACATAGAAAATTTACTTTACATGTGTATTAAATGTGAATGAGCATTAATATAGAATGTATTTTATCAAAAAATTATTGATTGCTTACTTTGACCAAATACATTTCTGTATTACCGTGTTACTTGTTCCATACTTACCAAACGATGCCAGAGATGCAGAACTGGTTTAGTTGTATTACAAAGTATTTTTATATTTTCTTTGTATTTTATTTTTCCCTCACTCTCACCGCCTACTGAGGTTAGTAGCCATTCAATAATTAACCAGAGGTAGCATGAGCCAGTGGCTGGGCTGCCAGACAGATACACAAGATTTGCCAACACGTGCATAAGTGCTTGCAAGCCTGGGGACTCGGGGAGAAAATGCGGGTTCAGAGCTCTGCCGTTGCCTTGCCCTGAGCTTCAGGTGGATCTCAGTGGCTGGGAATCCAAGGCAGGCCTCCAGTTACGCATCCAGACCTCCATGAAGTTCAGTGGGAGCAGGGTAACTCCTTTGAAAGTCCCACCTCAAGCATTTTATAAAACGGGCCGTTAGTATTATTTGCCCACCAGTGTATAAAGTGCTTTTAGATCTGTGGGTGAAAACAGGTGTGCATTATTATTGCCTATCCCCAGAGCAAACCATTAGTGAAAGGACACAGAAGAGTCTCCCTTCTCCTCCCTCGCACTTCTCTCACAGGCATTTCGTGCTCTAGCTAAATATAAATATACCAGAGCAGAGCCTCTTGCAGAACTGGCGCTTCTGAATATGAGTTGCATGAATGCAGCGAGCGGAGTGCTGCTTGGAGGATGAGAAATACAAGGGATGCCAGAGGGAAGAGCAGATTTCAGAAACGTAGCAGCTGGTTTGGTTCGCAGGGGCGAGAGTGAGAAAGGCCCCTTTCAGAGAGGTGCTGGGGTTTCTGAGACAGCCCAAACCACCCTGCCATGCACCTGCTGGTTGAACCATTGCGGTTTATAAAAAAGCTGTTCTGGACATTACCAGGGCCTTGAGCCCGGTCGTGTTTTTCTGTTAGCGTCCTGCTTGATGAACACATTGAGGTGGTTGAGAGAGGAAGGGATGGAGAAAAGGCAAACTAAAAAGCCGCCTCCTCCTCTCTTCCCCAACATTGTTATTTATGATACTGTGTGAGTAGGTAGGAGCAGCAGTTGGGGAGCACAAAGCTGCTTCATTAGGTGCACAGTAAAATCTCTTAAAAGGACTTGCTCATGAGAGAAAAAATTGGCAAACTGTTTCCTTGCAAAAATGCCGGGGGGGGGGGGGGGGGGGT
>VUYV01000059.1:4672980-4731616 GCA_008711295.1 Anarhynchus alexandrinus
GGGGGGGGGGGGGGGGGGTGGTGGTTATAGCACACCCCTGACCATGATGACCTGAACCCTACCAGACTTCTCCAGCTCCACCTCCTGCCCTGGTCTGGATTGTTTTCCAGGCAGTTTCCCTCCAGGCATGGTGCTGTGCCTTTGAAAGTCGCATGCTTGTAAGAATGCCACTTTGATGGGAATAGCCAGAGTTACTTTTCATGCATCGGCGACCTGCATGCCACCTGCTGTGTCTTGGCACTGGGTCCCAGGCAAGGTGTGCTATGTGCGATGGTGGCTGGGGGCAGTGGGGAGGAGTTTCTGCCACAGCATTACTTAGTAGGTGACTGCCCTTTCCCCCTCTGGAAGGTGTGGCATGAGACTGTGACAATAGAAGTCATCACAATGACATTATGGACGTTGCTTTGGAAAGCTGCCATACAGGACAGATTCCCAGCCTCTTTCAACATGTTTCCTGATCTTTCACTGGGACTCAGGGCTGAAGTCCATCGATATTTTACTCACAGTCAGCTTTAGCTTGGCAAGAGGCAAGGTTACCAGTTCATCCATCCTTACCTTGTGTCCATCCATGACCTGTGTCCATCCTTAGCCCATGTCCAGCTTTCCCTCATGGCCATCCTTACCCTGTGTCCATCCATACCCTGTGTCCATCCTTCCCTCGTTTCCATCCTTACCACTCTGTTCTCAGAAATTCCCACTCCCACAAGATGGAAAGCAGAGGAAGGGGGAGAGAAACACCTCTTGTCTCCCACAGCTTGTGGCATCAGTGACAGCTGCAGTTCAGCACAGTGTTACTGAGCCGCACTGTCCTCACAGGGGGATGAGGTGGCAAGGGGGATGTGTTATCCTCTGAGGACTCATGAGTGGTCCATGCCAGATACAGGTTATGCAGAAGAGAGCAGTCATTTGAGGTGCCAAACCCAACATCTTTTCATGGTGGGCGATGCCTAGCTAAATAATCCAGTCTCTGAAAATCATCACCTATTGAGGATTTCCAGGCTGGGCATCCAGAAAATGAGACCTCTCTGGATGCCGGTGGCTGGGGAGCCTGGCCCAGCCTCCAGGTCTCTTTCTCAGCCCTGGCTGGTTTCAGGCTGGCCATGGAACATGGGAAACTGGGAAGGATTCCTTTGGGGGCTCTAGCTGGATGCCCCTTTCTGTAAATCTCTGAGCAGAGGCAAATGCTTTATCTGTTTCATTCTGGCGGGACCTCCCCAGAGTCACCACAGAGCTGAAGTCTCAGGGATGTCACTTCTAAGGCAGGTACTAAAATAAGGAGATTCCTTAAATTTGCTCCTTACCTCTGATAGAAAAAATGCTGAGGTCAGACCCCATTGCCTCAGGTTTTTATCGGACTTCTTATTAGACCTGCTCAGTTGCATTGTTTGTATCTGATGTCTGTGGCAGGCGCACGAAGGAAACCACTTACCCACAATCAGCCTGAAGGAGAAAAGGTTCTGGGGAGAGCTTGTAGCAGCCTTCCAGTGCCTAAAGGGGGCCTACAGGAAAGACAGGGAGATTCTCTTTATCAGGGAGTGTCGCGATAGATGAGTGGTAGCGGTTTTAAACTGAAAGAGGGTAGATTTAGATTAGATATTGGGAAGAAATTCTTTACTCTGAGGGTGGTGAGACACTGGAACAAGTTACCCAGACAAGTTGTGGAAGCTCCATCCCTGGAGGTGTTCAAGGCCAGGCTGGATGGGGCTTTGAGCAACCTGGTCGAGTGGGAGGTGTCCCTGCCCGTGGCAGGGGGGGTGGAACTAGATGATCTTTAAGGTCCCTTCCAACCTAAACCATTCTATGATTCTATGAATCACCCATTCAGTGAGCCAAATTATCACTTACATGCTCTACTTTGGACTTTTTTCTGATTGCATTTTTTTTTTTTCTTCTCATAAGAAAGACAATCCCTAAAGGCACCTCTGCTATATTGGAACCCCGGTTTCTACAGAACCATGTAACACTGCACTGTCAGTTCGAGCTTGGTCATAAACAAATATACAGATTAACAAAAGGGGCGCTCATTTGTCTGCAGAAAAAACCTTCTTTGAACTAGTTACTGCTGACTACAGTGAAGCTCACTGGTTTCATGTAAAATACATTGAACTTTGAAATTCCCTTTCTGTACCAACATGCTGTTGCTCATGTAGGCAAAGATCTGCGATAACACTGCATGTAAAAGATGTCTGCTTTCATCTTCGGGGGTGGTGGTGGAAACATCAGCTCTGGATTTCAGTCAATGCAATTTTTTTGGTTTTGTCAAGTTTTCCTTTACCAATGCAGGGACCAGTCAGACTTCACCACGTCAAGCAGAAACCATGTTGCACCACACCATGCAAAAGCTGTCTTTGGTGTGCTTTCCACACAGCTTTTCTGGCTGGAAGATCTCTCTGTCTTTAGGACTACAAAGCTGTGAAATGGGTTGCCAAAAGATGTTGCCCTTTTGTTCAATGCTTTAAAAGCCTTCAGTGGAGCCCTGCCTTTCTTCCGAGCCTCCTTCCTCTCCCACCACCAAGGCATCAAATCCAGCAGTGTCGTTACGTCATGAGCTTGCCATTAAAGAGCTTACCAAACTCTGATGACTGATGGGCTCTTTTCTCTGTGAGCAAAATCAACTAAAAGGGATTTTTGAGGGGCTAAAGCGTAACTACAATGCATGCGGCAAAGGGAACGAGGCGCTCGCATTTCCTGAGCTGTGTCGGAGCGTGGTGGGGTAAACATGGTGGTAAACATGGTGTTTGCCAGTGTAAGGAGGAGAAAATTATTTCATCTGAGCTTTGAGCACTGCAGAGTAAGCCCTGCTTTGCAGGACAGGACACAGAACTGCTGGGTTGTTCGGTTCGGTGAAGTCTGAGGCAGTGGATTTGCTGTCAGAAGGTGGGAACTGGTGGTAATATTTGTGGCTGAGGCAGTATTTCAGACCTCTGAAGTCTTCTGTTTCGCACAGATTAGGGAGACATCTGTTCTAATTAAGAGATATGTAACGATGCTAAAATGAAAATTGGTGGTTCTGTTCAACTCATTTGTCTCTTTTCTTTAAACACTGCACTTGTAATTGCTGCTTTGGCATCTTCTCACCCTGATTTAGTTGAAGGAATGCTGTCAGTCGTTGCCTTTTGTCCTGAGCCTCTGTCTGTGGGTTGAAGAACATCTTCCAGCCCATGGAAAAGCAAGTGCTTTAACTTAGTGTTTGCCTTGTATTTTTGGGACTTCCCAGGGCACGAGCGCTGAGGAGGAGCATGCCAATTACGTGCCCTTTGGTGTGTCCAGAGCCCTCAGCATTATCTCTAAAGCTGTTCCTGCAGCTGGTGGAGTGCCTGCCAGGACTGACTCCCTCGTGTTGGTGCATGGTCCTGGCAACACAAGCACCACAACCTCTTGAGTGACTTTTGTGTATGGTGGAAGCCACTGTGACAACTAGGCTCAGGCTACAAATACAGCTGCTCTTGTGGAAGAGGTGATGGTCCCAGCATGTGTTCAGCTACTTGGAGCCCACTGGCTGCTCAGGTCTGCTAGATGGACTTCTTCCCGCATCAGAAGATCATGTGAACTTAAACAGTTTAGATAGCAGCTCTCTGCTAATACGGACCTCAGCCCAGGGACAACAAGCTGCCCTGCTGTGGTGGGAAGGTCCCACAACAAGGTGGTGGCTGCAGCTGGGAGCACTCTGCTGTGCACATAGCTTTTGCCCCAGTCCGGGTTTGTCCACACTCCAGCTCTCCAGAGTTACGTCATGCCTTCCCCAAGGCAAGGAGTCAGGATATTCCAGGGCTATGATAGGTTTTGGCTTTGAATCAAGTAGAACAGATCCATCAGAGGTGCGCAGTTTGTGTTGCCTCTGTGGGCTCCTGCCTACTGCTTTGTCTTCCACCACAGCTGTCCTCAAGCAGCATCAGCTGGGAAATGCAGAGTTAACCCCCTCAGCAGCTCCATATGCTGTTTTAATGAGCACATCAGATTTTATGCTTTCTCTCTACAAGTCTTCGTGTTCCTTCTTCTCTGTGACAAGGTTCTTGCTTCCACCACTTGTTTAGTGACTGATGAAATGCCATAAAAAAGCACATTTAACCTTATTTCCAACGCCTAGGTGTACGCATCCATGCTTTTCACCAAGTAGTGCTGTAGTTGTGACACCAAGGCAAAGTTTTTACACCTTTTAGTAGACAAACTGATCCAGAAGGGGGTGAAAGCCACAAGCTCTCAGGCTCCCAAGTGCTTCTCCATGCTGAAATAAAAGCAGCAATTGTATGGGGCAGTCTGGTAGCTGGTAATACCTCTCCACAACAACCTTACCTTGCCTGTACACTTTTCTTAAGATATTGCTGCTATAATTGTGCGATGGAAGAGGCAGTGTCAGAGCCAGGTTTTTATTTACAGCCTCTAGTAGTGCTAAAGGGCCCAGGAGTGGGTGTGAGCTGTGTTTTACTCACCACAGGGCTCCTTAAGAGCATGTGAAGGGCTGGAGCGTGAGCTTTGAAGCCTTTATGCTTTTGGGTTTGTAGCAGTCCCCTAGAGGTCAGCAGAGCCTAAATTTTGAAGCGACTCGAGCCGATGCTAGCATCGCAGGGATGCTAAAAGAAAGTTTGCTGCTGGCCTGCAAGACCCTGCTTGTGCTCTCTTGCTGGAGAAGGGGTCAGGCTGGGTAAAAAAGGAATCAGCGCATGGGACAAAAAGTCCTGTTTTGGAGATGGATGGGCTGAGAGCTTGCGATGGAGAAAGACCGTGGGGGAGGAGGAGGAGAAGCAGCCTGAAGATGGGTGCTGGCACTGTCAAAGCCGCGTGGGGCAGTGGGAGCTGGTGCCTACACCTCTTGGCCCCAGTGGTACCCATACCTCCTGGGACGGTGGCTGGCCTGCAATGGCCTGCCACCAGCCTCCTGCTGGCCTGACAGGAGCAATGTCCTGTCAGAGTAAGCTCCACTGCAGCCACGCTTTGTGTGCACGTGTCTGCGCCCCAGTGTTGCAGTGGGGTGGATGCTGGTCACACTGGTCTGCTCCCAGCCCTGACCTGCCTACCCGATGCTGCGCTGGCCTCAGCCGCTGACCGATGTCACCCCTCTGCATGCTCAGGTCCTTGCAATCCCAACCTACCTCGCGCAGGCATTCATGGTACCTGTCACACCTGCCCAGAACTGGAGGTGGAGTTGGGTTTTCCCTGGACCTTTTCAGCTTCTGGGGTTGGAGTGACCGTGTAAGGCAGCCAAGCTGTGCCACCTTCAGATGACCTGAGGCTGACAAGCCGGTCGCAGACAGCCATTCCAGGTCCAGTCAGCTTTCCACAGTACCAGGAGAGGGACAACAGTTTTGGCACAAGGCACTGGCACAGACGTAGGCTAAGGGATGCTGAGGAGATGATGAGTGGTGAGTCCTACCCTGCATGTGCAATCCAGGGGCCAGACCCCAAACCAAGACCCTAATTCCTGCTGCCAAGCCCTGGTAACACTTGGCCTTGCTGCAAGCAGCCCCAGTGGGGAGACCTGAAAACCAGCACTACATTCGCCTGTGGGGCAGCGTCAGCGAGTACGTTACATTTCTCAGTAATGAGAAAATGAATTACCTCAAGTGGATGTGAGCTTGCATTCACCCTACACACTGCTCACCCTCTCCCCAGCTGCAGCTGCAGGCTAAATAACTGGAAGTGCAATTAGCGAAATATGCCTCTTTCTCCCCAGTTTTTCTCCGACTCAGTGTGCGCAGGGCTGTGACTGCCCTTTCCCCTGCTCTCCATTTTTTTTCTCCATCCTTAAGGACCATACGTTCAGCTCCGGCAAAGGCATTTGATGAGAACCGAGACTTGCATGCTTCGTTCAGGACACGCTGTGCTGGAAATGCAGCGAGTCACACAGAAAATCAGTGCCAGTTTTTATCCCATCACACCGTCTCTTTTGGTTAATAAAAATTAGGAAGTTTTTATATTGGCTTTTCTTGAAGTTTGGGTTGGTTTTTTTAAAAATTTTATTACTATTATTATTCTATTACTTCTTGTTTGCTGTATTTCTTTTTGTTTCTCCAAAACCTTTATCGGGGAAGGTTTTGAACTGCCCATGAGTCATGTAGCAGCAATGGGGAGTGGCAGTGCAGAGCTGTGGGAGCCAAGCGTGCGAGTGTGTGCCCTGCTTATGTCTCATGACAAAGACTGCTGGTGGGTCACCCAGATATCGATGGACTTCCTGGGTGCAGGAAGTGCCAAGGGTGGTCAACCACAATGCTGGTCACGTCTCTCCTCCATGCGCTGCTGGCTACAGAAAATGCGTGCCCTAACCTTGAAGAATTCAGCTCTGTTTTTGAGCCTTCTTGAGCCTTCTGAAGTCAGTATAACAGACTGCAACAAAATTATTTATGCAAAGCCTAAATTACGCAGCACAGACCCGTGGACCATTTCTCAGCTCCGTGAAATGTCTGAGCTTGAGCGCGGGACAGCTTTATGGATGCAACAAGCTGTGAGCTGGAGATGTAAAGTGGGATGATGGAGTACTGGCTGAAACCCTGCAAACTGTGTGACAGGACTTGCTTCCCCCTAGTCCCAGCGCATGGGTGTGTGTTTTTCCACCTCTGCGGGATAGCAGGAGGCAACTTTCTGGGAACCACCGCAGCAAGGCGCTTGCTGAATTCCTTTAGGCTTTGTCAACGTGCAGTTTCTTTGTCATGTCATCCAAAAAAGGGAGGGAGGGCATTACCTGCAGAACCGGTAATGCAATCGAGAGCTGGGCTGCATCAGCGCTCTCTGAACCCTCCCAAGCACACATGAGCAGTTAATTAAATAACTGGCCTCATGCAGCATTCCTTGTAAAAGATAGACTGCAGGGCAGCAGCGGATGAGCAGAGGCGCGCACCTCCAGGCCAGAGAACCTGCTTTCATGCATCAGTGCACCGAAGAGATCAAGAGGGAAATTAGGGATAGACTTACCATCTCTGGGGTCTTGAAACGCGTAAGAGGTGGTGGAGATAGTAGCTCAAAACTGGGGCAAGAGGGATGTTTTTTGAGGGGAAAGAAAAAAAAAAAGCCATCTTTATTACTGCGGAAACCAAGCAATGAACAGCAGCTTGTTACTTCTCTTGCTTCACAGGGGGGGATGCTGACACAGTCAGCCCCAGAGGAACAGCGGCATTGACCTGGGGCCAGCAGGCTGCAGCTTGAGCCAAAGGAAAAGAACCCAAGGAGGAGGCATCTAGGAGGTCACAGACCCCACCTCAAAGTGGACTGTGGTTCAGGAGCTGGCGGCGTACCTGAGACAAGGAAAGGGAAGGGTAAAGAGGAGATAAGAGAGGACTGAGACCCGGAAGAAGGCATCATAGCAAGGGACTGGTGAAGAAAGGGATCGGTTTGCTATGCAATGGGACTGGAGAAGGCCTTGTGACAGCTGCATGCAGCCTGGCTGGGCCAGAGCAGGAAACAGAATGGACGTGGAGATGCAGCAGCATCTGATGGAAAAACACGCAGGCAAACATGGCTGTAGGAAGTGCCTGTGAGCAGCAATCACTGCACCTCTGCTTCCTCCTCACCATCTCCCAGTGGGATGCTCCGCAGCTGGTCCTGCACCAGCCATCGTGGCCTCTGGGAGCTGCAGCACACCCCTGCCCCCCTCCCCTGTCACTCAGCTTCTTCTGCCATTGCAAAAAGAGCATTGGCAGGACCCAGAATCTGTGTGACTAAGCACCAGCCTGCTGCCACGGTGCTCCACACCCAGTCAGGCAGCACACTGAACAGAAAGGGCTTTTTGCTGCCGCATGAGGCAATTCTGCAGCCCTGTGGCTAAAGTCCCCTGTACCCTTGGCACAGCTTCTCACCACGACCGTTTGCACGCTTCGCAAACTTGTACGTGTTATCACACCGTTGGCACTTTCACCACCAACTGTTCTTTCAGAACAATAAAAATCATGTTTTCCTTCCTAATAGTTTCTTTCCTCCCACCGGCCCTACGGCAGGGTTGTTTGTACAACGTATGGCAAGCCTTGCCCACAGACAAGGGACCTGCTCAGGCCTGCAGGTCCCGATTTTTACCCATGCTGAGGCCTGGGAATTAATGGGACGATGATGCTGATAGTTAATACAACCCAAGCAAAGTGGCCAAATGCTGCCATTCAGTCACCTGCAGTGGCCTGGCACGTGCTGCTGTATCGGACATTTAGACATGCAAGCAAACTACATAGAAGACATGAATAAAGTGTTTCTGACTACTGCCACTGAAAGCAACATGTCTGGTGGGTGGCTCATGTGGTCTTGCAGGTCCCTGAACCTCTGCTCTCCTTTGCCTTGGCAGCTGCTGGTCAGCAGAGTAAGGCTTCCAGTCAATGCCTGTCACCCACCCTTCATTTCTCAAAATGCGTGCACCACTCTTACCTGGCAGCGGTACTTAAATAGTGTCAGTCTGCAATCCCAGTATCCCATAAAATGATTCATTAGCCATGATAACAGAGGAGAAGAACTTCCAAGGAGAATGGGAAGACTGCTGATATCACCAATGTCCGCAATAGCTGTGCTTTTTACATAAGAAAACAGATGAGAACTCCTGAAAAATTTCAAGCAGCCTGAATGTCTCTAGATTGAGCTCCATTGCCTTGTTAAACTTATGCTGGAGCACAATGAAAAAATTGCTGTTTCTATACACGACCGCTGAGGAACAGTGTGAAGTGCAGCTAAGAGGAATGAGGACTCCCTGTGGTACTCCCATGCAGTCCTAACCATCAGTAACCACTACTGCTGAGGACCGGTGAGTCTTAGAACATGTGGTAGCAGCAGAGTACACAGCCATTACTCACCTTTCCAGCGGCCAGTCTATACAGATGAAGTTGGCTGATGCTGTCCATTCATAGCTGGACCTGTGGGTTTCATGGCAGTGGTGGCCACATGTTTCTGAATGGACAACCACGCTTTCAGAGTTACATGCTCTACTGTCACCTCCACTGTCGACCCCAAGAACTGGTCACAGTTCACAGCCTCCCTGATGAACAGCACAGCCCCTCCTAGCTAAGGTGGGTATTTCTTTGTGAAGTCTTCTTTGAAAGGTCATCTGTCCTCTGTCCTCTGTCCTCTTCCCCTGTGTTAGCTGCAGTTCTGTTACTGCTACAGCAAGCTGTCACCAACACAGGCTGGCAGGGCAGGCATGTGGCTCACCAAGCCACAGCCAGGCAGAAGATCAGGTCAAACACATCAGCAGAAGCCACTGCCTGCAGCCAGCTAGCAGCAACATTGCACATGGAGCTGTCTTGGCCACAGCAACATATCAGGACTTTGCAAAGTCCCCATCAGCCTCTGAGAAGCAGGAGAACATGGGAAGCCAAAGAGGGTTTGCAGAGTTTGACCTGCCAGATGTGCAATGTGGACCCTCCTGGCTATTTTCTCTTTCATATCCTATTGGCACCATATGAGAGACTCCATGTGAACTAGGCCTGACTCACCCATGGAGGAAAACCCTACATAGGGAGGAAACAACTTGATCCTGTGACTGGTTCTATGTGGAAGCAGCAGAAGCCTGGTTTAATTTCCCTCCTCTGCTGTGACTGTTTGCATTCCTTCAATGCCACATGATGTATTCTTGCATTCATGCCATGAGGGTTACCTCAGAAATGCAAGTACCTTCTTTATTTCTTAAAGTAAAGAAATACATGTTTGGTGGCAAAGTGCAGGGAGTGGAAGTATCCCAGGTCTGTGGGTGGGCTGTTACCAGGGACAACACTGGGTTTGCATCCCCTGGGAATGCTCTGGGCAGGACAAGCTTAGTTGCTCTGCAGAGGCTCTGGTATTAACTAGTGCCACTGGGTTTGTTTACTGATAAACTTGCTAAGATGTGAAATCTGTGTGAAAAGACAGCACATGGTTAAAGCTAATTTCACTGACATAGCTCAGCAGTTACAAGAGCCTCATAAAAGTCTAGAGAGCAAAATCCCCATCTCCTCTTCAGTTTAATCAGTGAATCTGAGAGCTGATTTGCAGCCAGTTCCTCCACTTTTTGTCCAACTAACCAACTGCTTCACTGCTGCATAGAGAACTCTAAAAGATGTCCTGGCGAAGCCTCTTCCTTCTGGCTTCAGGATTTGCTGGGTCATGGAGTCCCCTGTCGTGCTGCCCCGGCACGCGTACGGGAGCGCCAGAGGTGCCTTGGAGGGCAGGCGACAGGGATGCACCTCGAATGACCTGGCTGTGATCCAGGAGGACTGGACAGCCTGCCGCAGGGCCTGGGGAAAGGCTCGGGCAAGAAGCCATGTGCTGATGGAACCCTGCTGGAGCCAGCAGCTGATGGGCAAGCCGCTGCGGAGGCAATGCTCACCCGCGGCCACGTCAGCCGGTGTCACGGTGCGGAGGTGGCACAGACAGGCACCCTGGCATGCCTGCTCCCTCCTACGCCACGACAGGAAGTTTTCTCCCCAGCCCTACCCTAATTGCTTGTTATTTCTGGCCTCTGGCCACAGTTTGCCGCTCCAGGTGCCTCTGGTACAACTACCTGCAGAGCTGCACTGTGAAATGAGCTGGGTTAAAAACCAATGAGGGCAAACAGGTGTCTGGTTTCTTCTGAAGGACTGTTTTAAAACTCAATCATGTTAGCAGCTCATTTACAGTTGCTTCAACTCGGGGAGCAGGGGACACCAGCACATGGGGCCAGGATGGGTGGGAAGGTCTTCTGGCAAAGCAACACCCCTACATCTCAGCCCCGCTGGAAGCTCTCCGTACTCTTCCCGGCTCCCATCACTTTGCTGGCAGATTCCTACATTGCTTGAAGGAGTTGCATTTCCCTTTAGGGAGTAAAAGGTTCACATAGTTTGGCATTTATTCTGTCACGGCATACGTGGGACTATCATTAACATTAACAGGAATGACACATCCATCCAGCAGAGAATAATCTGCTTAATGGCTAAATAGGAAAGCTGTGTACGTTAAATTGCAGGCAGCTCGTCAGCTTTGTGATGTAGTTTTCCCTTTGATAAAATTGAGGCTTATTTCAAAACGGGAAATTAATTTACCCTCTTTTTATTCAATGGCTGCCATAAATACAAACCTGCCCCTTGACAACCCATAGAAGTCTCCGCTGTAAGTGATGTATTTATAGGAGCGGACATGCCGTAGATGCCTTAATGTAACACCAGCTCCTGGCTTTGTTGGACTGATGGCTTCTGAAGTGACAGATAGCCTGGGACAACATTTGTCTCAGCTCACACCCTGTGCCAACCCATGAACAGCTTTTACAGGCTGAACTTAAGCGTTCAAAGTTTCTTCGCTGGAAAGCAGGAGAGGAAGGTGATTTGAAAGAAGGGTGAAAAAATGCGGGTGGGTGGTAGTTACTTGATTTGTAGAGGTATAAGTTACTGCAAAGGAGAAGTTACTCTCAAGAAGAGAGTAAAATCTGGGTGCATTTCATCAGAAAATTCAGATCAGTTGTACATAAGCCCATGCTATTCTTTCAGTAATTAAAGTTCTGGCTGCAAATTTGCATAAATAAGGGTAGAAGCTCTTTGTTATGCATTTTAATAAATAAATTGGAAAGACAGCTAGAGAAAATGGTAAGTAGGGAAAAAAGTCACTGGGGATCCAACAGCAGTGAGGTTTGGGACTATCATTTGAACAGCTGCCTTCTCCGTTACACATTCAGCTCATAAGTAGATGCATAGCAGTTGCTGTTTTTCGGTATTTAGAGTGCATATACCACTGCACTGCCAAAACAGATTTTGAAGAGTGTGTGCAATAGGCAGCCCCTGCGTGCACAGCAGCAGCAGCAGCATTAGCAGACGATAGCACCTGGGTGGCATGCACATTTTTGGAGGCAGTCTAGCTCAAGCGGGACTTCATTCTGCATTTGGCCATTCATTTCTCTCTAGCACTGCTCTCTCTGTTGTGCCAGTGGACAGGCACATTTGTCAGGACCCACAATGAACAGGACTGGAGACTTGATTTGTTTTAAAAACAACCTCCCATACAGCTGAGGTTATTTCTAACCCAGGCTGGTTCACCTTTTTGGTTCACCTTTTTCACCAAATCAGGGGCTGATGGAACAAGGGGATGTTTTTAAGGGGCGATGAATAGCAAGGGAAGAAGCCACTGCTGAAAGAAATGTGAGCCAAATAACTGCCTAAGATGATGGTCTGTCAGTCCTCCTGTGTGTGCTTCACTGTTGTTTGTTTATGGACGAGGATGTTCATCCTGAGTTGTGGCTAACCCTGAACTGCAGGTGGAGGTTACGCACGAACAACAGCGAATGTTTAAGTACTTGAATTCACAACTGTGTTAATTAGTGACTATTAAGGCATCACTAAAAGTGGAAGAACTGAATTGAATCACGGAATCACGGAATTTTCAGAGTTGGAAGGGACCTCTAGAGATCATCTAGTCCAACTCCCCTGCCAAAGCAGGATTGCCTAGAGCATGTTACTCAGGACTGCAAGCCTTGAAGCCCCTTGAAGTCCTGCAGCCTTGAAGCCCCTTTTGGTTGTCTCAAGGTCACAAAAGGACCTGAAGAAATTGGAACAAAGTGTGTTTCACTCCCTACAAATTCCCATCCTGCTATCCCCGTCATTCCCACCGGATAAGCTCTTCTCCCACCACTGGCCACTGAGCAGCTCTCAGTTGCTAAAAAAAAATAATAATAAATCAAGCCAGATGTGTGGGACCTATGTCTGGGTTGGAATAACCCCCTCAGCCCCGGCATCTCCCCTGGAACCAGGGGACAGGTCTGAGGTGGAGGGGAACAAGACCCATCTTCCTTTGACCCCCCCTCCTAACCCACCCACAAACCTGGGGGGGCACTCAGGCTTCTCCCCGAGAGGAGCGGCTCAGCCCTGGTTAGCTGGAAACGTACCAGGGTCATACTAAAGCACAGGCAAACCACAAGCCAAAGGAATATCATCCTTGATATTTTGTTTAAACAACAGTTTCCCGTATAAGCCATGTATGCTACAGCTGTATATGCTACAGCCCGATAATTAACAGCTTGTTGATTATGTCTGGGGTGGATAATAAATACATCGTGTCCTGTCTTCTCCTCTCCCCATCCCAAATAAGGAGGTACTGTGAGTGCCTTTCAGGGCTGCCACTAGCTCCTAACATGGGCCATCCCCGGCACAGGTTACACCGAAAAAACCCACTGCGAGCGAATACTTTAGTCCTCTCTCTGGTCCCTTGTCTCCATCTGTCTTTGCAGCTTCTGACCTACCACGGGGAAAGGAGCTGTAGCATAACTTCTTCCTTCTTTCCCCCCATCCTGGATGCTCCCAGGGGAGCAAGGAGGGAAGCTGGAGGCAGGGTGGTCCCATCTGGGGTCCCCTCAGCTGCTGCAGCTGCAGCCCTTCACCCTGCAGGGGCAAAGCCGCTGGATGCTGTGGTGCGAAGCCAGGGGAGCAGAGAAATTGGTGCCTTGCAACTATTTTTATTAATATACCACTGCGTTTCTTTGGTGTTTTCCTGAAAATGTAATCTCCAACACTACCGCTTCTGTCATCACTTTTGAAATCAAATATTTCTCCTGGAAAGCACTTTGCTGCCCGGCATCAGGACAAGAAAGCTCACCCACAAAGCAGAGGCTCTTTAGAGCTTCGAATTGTGAGTAGTGGCTGTTCTTAACACAAGTAACAGGCACCATTCATAAAAAAAAAACCAACTTAGCATTGGAGCAGGGTTGAGCTGAGGACATGATTATTCTGCTGCTTAAAGAGTACTAGCCTGGCGCTGACTCATCCTGGCCTCTGAGGCTGCCCTGTGTGATTTGAAAAGATGAAGAGGGAAGATCCGACGAAGAAGGAATGGGGTTTTGGCTGGCGGACACACTGGATACAGGAGAGCTTTGCAGATACTGCTCCTTGTTCCCAGAGGAGAAGGAGCTCAGGGCTGCAGATGGCTTTGGGCAGTTTGCAATTTCAAAGGATCGTATTTTATTTTTCGCTTGCGGCCAAGTCAGCTGCCGTATTAAAAAATGACCACAGGCAAAATCAGTGCTGGACACGGCCACAATATGGGGAGGAGAAACGGTGCAGTAGTACATCTGCTCCCCTGGCACACAGCCCAGCACGCTAACCAGCAGTGCTGGGGAAGAGGAGGGGAGGGCAGAAGGAGCTACAGCCTCCAGAGGCTTCCCTGTTCTGGCAAGCAAATCTTTCTTGGGCAAAATCTTCCCATGTTGGGTGAATTTGTGCATCCCTGTACAGCACGCTCTTAACTCCAGACATATGATTAAATGGTTTCCTGAGTAGGGACAATCTCAAGTGTATATTTATAGCTTTTTCTCCCGATCTCTTACCTGGGACCCGTGAAAGAGCAGAGTATAAGATGCTGGAGGGACCGTGTGAGGGGACAGGGAGGTAGCCAAGCGGGGCTGCGAGGTCTGTCTGGGAGGTTCCCCGATGATGCTCCGGGGCTGGCAGCCAGAGCAGCAGGACCCTACTCTTCTTCTGAATAACAACCTTTCTCTGCTGCGGGGAAGCAGATCCCACCATGCTGCCTCATCCCGTTCACCCTACCAACTGCTGGAGGCTGCAGCAAGGGGAATCCCAAAAGCAATAATTTTGGATCAGAAACCTCCTGACCCCCACCAGCCCCTTGCTAGAGCTGTGCAAGCTCTCACACATTGCTGGCAGTCCCCAGGGGGCGTTCATTGTAGGATGGATTGGGGTCTTGCAGTGTTAAGTGCTCAGTTAACTATTTCTTTGTCTGGATTTCTCTGCTGCCGCCACAGAGAGGGTACTGATCTCTGCCTGGGAGCCCTGTGTGCAGTCACTGTGTCAATATTTAATCATGGTAATTAGTAACAGGCTGGGTGGCTCAGGAATTCACAGCTCAGCATTTACCTCGTTCACCTCACCCATCTTTTGGGCACGTAAGGGATATGTCTATGGCAGAGAGAAGCAAAGGCTCATGTAAGCGTAGTTGCCCCATTTTTTTGCTAAATGTTTTATTTATAGGGTTTCACAAATGCACCTTCCTTTTGCTCTGACGGCACATGACGCTATAAACCTAGGAACAGAGGAACTGCGTTCCAGGTCAAAACAAATTATTTTTGTACCTAACCCATGGGCAGCTGCCCTTTGCTACCAGCGTTTCAAGGCTTTGAAATACCATGGACTGGTGGCAGTGCAGAAAGCAGCCTCTTTCCTCTGAAAACTGGATGACCCTGCATGCCTCACGGAGCTCTATCCCCACACTACAGCAGAGCAAAACATGCATCCAGTTATGTCGATCAATGCCCTGCACGTCTCCTGAAGGCATCAGCTACCAGGAGTGGGTCTTCTCCATTTCAAGGCACAAGGCTCAGCCAGCAGACTGGCTGCTGCCGAAATATTCAGGAGTTTCTGTTCAGGAGAGTTATAGATTAAGCTCTCCTTGGGGACATCGTAAATCACATCCAAGGCCGCCTGCTTTGAAGAAGCTTTCCAACACGGCGGAAGGACTCTCACTTGTGGTGTACATGAGCCCCAGGATATACCAATGCTTTGGTTCCGAAAGTTCAAATTAATAGGTGTAGTAAAATGAAAGCCAAATGCAAAGAGTTGCAAGGGGAACGGGCAATAAAACGGCGGATAAAACTTAACATTGGTAAATGTTTCTGGGATTCTTTTTCCTGCAAAAGAGAAAGTGCAGGGGGGGATACTACAGGTCTGTAAAGTCATAGATGATGTGAAGGTGGAAAACGGGAAACAGGTTTTCACTTTCTCCTCCAATACAGGAAGTAAGGGCCATTAAATGAAACCAGCAGGAGGCAGGTTCAAATAAGTGAAAGGTGTTTCTTCACCCAAAACGTACTCAAGTGGTGGAATATTACTTAACATGGGAGGATGTAGCTGCCCAAAGTTTAACTCAACTAAGCAAATTTGTAGAAGAACAGATTTGGGAGGGGGAGGGGGGGAAGAGGGGACATGGGACAGAAATGGCTGTAGTGCCCCCCATTCTCTTTTTAGTGGCAGAGGAGAAGCTGCATGCAGCCATCTGAAGAGGAGCTGCATCCACACCTGAACTGGAGAGACCTGTCATCCCGGGAAGCAAAATTTGCTGTTCATATAACAAAACAGCGACGGACTCGCAATGTACATCTCCATCATATATTGAAGCCTCTATTGTCAGCACTTACTGCACAACGGAAAATAGTTACTGGGTCAATGTCCCCTCCTTATCTATCCTCACCCTGTCCCATATCTCCAGCAGGGCACTGATCGCACCACATCGGGTGTCTAGCATATATGAGTGTTTGATAGGGGATAAAGGTTTGAGCTGGACACACCACTCACCAGTCTCAACCCTCTCCA
This sequence comes from Anarhynchus alexandrinus, assembly GCA_008711295.1. Lineage (NCBI taxonomy): Eukaryota > Metazoa > Chordata > Aves > Charadriiformes > Charadriidae > Anarhynchus > Anarhynchus alexandrinus. Next base: position 4,689,201 of record VUYV01000059.1, read on the forward strand.
GAAATATGGATCAGTGGGCAAAGTACTGATAACAGTGCTCCAAGACACATGGTGAACTGGGCTGCTTTTTTAGAGTGCAAATACTGCAAAATATTGCAAATACAGAGCCATCAGGCTAGTTCAAGAGGGAGACCAAAGGGGCTGGCCTGTGGGACCACAGACTGGGGAAAGGTCTATGGCACTATGGTGTAGCAAAGGGGGCAGCAAGACAGGGGTGATCCATCAGGGCCCGGTGTGAAGAGAACCAGCTACTTGGCTAGTTCAAGGGGGAGACCCTTGCACATCTGTACTGAGCTGTCTTCTCTGTGACGCCTGGTGAGATCCACCTACCACCTACCACCATAGCACTGGCCTGTTCACTGTCTCGCACTGTGCTGAAGATACTCAAGATATCATTATCACCTTTCTCTAATGCCTGTGTGCACATGCTAGTGCGTGTGCATTAACTACACTCATGTAAATACCTATTTATTTATTTTTATGTAGCTATAAATAGCTATTTTGGGTCTGCTATTTTCCAAGGAGATGGGGATTTGGAAAGGGCCTTTTTTTTCCCAGAGGAGGCAATTAGGTAATCTACATATTTTAATAAGGGCTGTATCCTTCTCTGCCAGTGATCAGTGAGAACAACTGCCACAACAGCCGAGCGGTGCAGCCGGTGAGCGTTTGGCTTCATCATTTTTCGACAGGACCTGGTCTCTGTGGAACATTCATAAGTAATTAACCCTGCCGGGGGTGTGGGAGCTGGCTCGTCACTGCAGACCCGCAACAAAACAGACAACAAAACCCCAACCAAACCCCGAATCTTTTCTAATTAGTGGTGTGAAGCTTCCTACTAAAGCGAGCTCAGAACAGAGCTTCTTGTTGATGCTGCAGAGGGGAGAGGGTAGGGCATTAGCATCCCTGGGGGCTCATCAGTGACAAGGAGAGGGAGGGGGAAATATCTGGAGCCCCGATGAGCACTGATGGCAGGAGGTGAGTGAATAGGGAGCTTCACTTGGAGTGTGACAGCTGCAAGGCTCCACGTCCCCTCCGCTCCCGACAGCAGTGCCTCCTGGAGCTTTTGTTTCTCTGCAGCCAAGATGACAGCCTTGCGCGTCTTTTCACCGTGGTACGCCTTCCTTCCAGACACCGATGCTGTGCACATGGGATCGAGCATTGTGAGAGCCTGTCAAACAACAGGGCACTAGGGAAAATAAAAGGTGGCTTTCTTCAAACCCAGACTTTCTCATTTCCAAGTGATCTGGCTTTCAATGAGAGCAGCTTACTTGATTGGACCACTCCTTGCTGCATGAAGGGAGAAGGAAACAGTCAGGACATATGCCCTGTGTTGGCAACCATTAGGAAAAAAAAGCTGCTTTCTCAATGCAAATAGAAATTGGTAACAAGGGAGTGATACTCTCAGAGGTCTCTGGGTCCTGCTTTCTCATCCCCATCCTGCCACCCTTGCGTGCGTCAGCATCCTTCCCACGCGGTGACCCTGCGCTGGCGCTGGTGTCACACTGCTGTGACTTCTCTGAGTTCAGCGCTGCGCCTCCCGACCTAGCGCTGTGTCAGTGAGAGATGGAGGGGGCTGCGCTCAGCCACGCATCTTGCGACAGCGCAGTGGAGACATGCGAGTCAGTGCAGACGTGCCCCTACGGTACAGCAGTGTTTGCTTTCCTGGATGGTTTCACTTCTGAACCCCACTCCAGCATGGCAGAAAACCATCCATGGAGGACTCCAAGTGTGTATCCAAGTGAGCCAAGGTCCTGATTTAGTGTGACATTGTACAGCCTTCATCACCTCATGGAATTCTTAAGGTTGCAAACGCTGGAATATCTGCTTTGGTTTTGTCTGGATCAAAGAGTGAAAGGTCCAGGTTGGGCTGGGATGCAGGAGGGTGGTTTGGGAACTGGCTGCAACTCTGACGATGACAACTCCTACAGACAGCCTGCGGGCTTTCCTCTGAAACCCTGCCACTTGCATTCCCATGTCCTTTCCCTGCTTTTCACACAGTTATCTAAAAGTGGCCTTCTGTTCCCACCCCTGCCTCTGATCCAGAGGGGGACTGCACAAGCTATTTTACTTCTGTAGCACTTGGTCTTCCCACCCACCAGAAGCTCTGCAGAAAGACCTAAGGGTGATGGTTCCCAATTTAACCTGCATGGATGATTTAACGCTGTGGTGAAAAAAATGAAGACACTGGATTGACACAGATGAGAGAGTGTCATATATTAGGCACTGTGAGCACCACAGAGCTGCTGGAGTCCTGTATTTGGCATCTAATAGCACACCAAAAAAACAAAAAGCAGTCGATATATTGATATATTTCAGTAGTTTCAGGGAAAGCAATGACCCAGGAGGGGAGGGGTGTCTAGATAACACCATCAGTGAGACAAGACTGTACAAATGGACAGTGCTCAGTGAGATGAGAAAGGAAAACAGAAAATTGAGAAGAACGAGCACTGCAGCCCTCAAACATGCTGCTGCTGCTGTGCACGGAATAGTCTTTCCACCACAGACAGGACAAGGAGAAGTGAACTTAAACTGCAGCAAGGAAGACTTAGACCAGAAAGTTAAGTTTTCTAACTCTAGGCATTGTGAGACACTGGAGAAGATTGCCTGGGGTGCTTATTGAATCTCTATTGCTGAAGGTTTCTAAGAGCAGACTAGGAAAACACCTGTCAAAAACGGTTTACATCTAATTGATTCTGCCTTGGAGCAGAAGGATAGACTAGATGGCTACTAAAGGCCTGAGGCAGTCCTATTTCCTAAGGTGCCTTTAGATGTGCTAATGATCTAAACAGTTTGTAAGAGCTAGGTATTTGTTTTTAATACCGAGCATACCTGGCATGTTTGGCATGCTCTTAACCATGGTCTGGCTACAAAGGGAAACTTCTCTTTCAATCAGCTAGCAATGTCCCAAGCAAATCAGCTGTATTAAAAATGCCATTCATGGCACATATTTTTCGAGCAGCATATTCATTACATTGCCAGCCAGCCAGCTTCAGGACATGGAGCACATGAAATCCCTGGCTCATACATTTAGGAAAGCTGAGTCCCCATGTCCTACTTAAGTTAGCAAAAATCTGTGATTTATAACAATAAACAGCCTTGACCAGACTTGACCAGTGTTGGGAGTGCTCACGCAGGCAGGTAAGGTGTCAGGTCAGAGGGGCTGGAAACCCCAGGCACAGGCTGGAACAAGCACCAGGGACACTCTGCTCTCGGGATTTCCAGTTACTTTCCAGTACAGCATGAGCTAACCTGGTTTGGCCTACTGTACTCACCAGAAACACACAGGTCCAGATGAGGCCACACGCTAAAATCCACCGCTAACCTGACTCCCATGGAAAAATGGAGAACAGAAAGATACCTGCTTTCTGAGGATGGAGCATACCACAAGCTGAGATGGCATGCCCACCTCTGGGTCACAGGCAAGCCTCCATACAGAGTGGTTTTGCAGCAGCTGTCAATCAGTTCTTGATGCAATCTGCAAAAAAACCCAAGTTTCCATTAACCCCTGTGGTGCTGGACTTGGGGTCTCTGCAGAGGAAAACCTTGTCACTACATAGCTTCTTCCCCCACACTCATCCTTCACAGACCTTAATAATGCCCATTTCACATTGCTTCCCCAGGCTGTTTCAACTCCAGCACCATCTACAAGACATGGAGAACAAGGTAGGAAGCTGGGACAATGCCACCCAGGGTCACAGCTCAAGCCAAGGGGCAGAGCCAGCAGGCGGTGCATTGGTCACGGGTAGAACTCCCATTTTGTCCGTTCTTTTGTCTGCTCTGCTAAAAACCAGCTATAAGCACAGTCCTGCCTTGCTCCTGACCGCTCGTGAACAGCCTGTGCTGTCCACGTGACTCAGTGTATCAGGTATGCCAGAGACTCCCACCAGCTGTAGACAGCTAAATCCATGCCCTTGCAGGGGAGTCAGGTCTGGAGGGTGGCCATGAGGCAAGGTGGACGTGGCCACAAAGACCATGTCCTTCAGTCCTTGTTTGCTACTCTGCCTGCCCTGCCCACTGCCAGCTGAAGGCTAAGGTGCTTATTCAAGTCACTCCTGTGGAGAAAAACATAGGAGAAGGCCAAAAAGCGGGTAGTTTGCTGCAGATTACTACTGCTTGTGAAAGGATTTCAAGGGCGGACCTGTAGGCTCAGTGTACCTAAGCCAGAGGGCTACTGAGATCCAAGGAAAAGATGGCCAGGCCTTCTCCTGAGCAGCAGTCATGGACTTCCCTCTAGCAGGCCGAAGCACAGCACAGCTGGTCTATGATCCTCCTCATCCCACCCACAGCTCCTGGAGTCCCGTCAGAGGGCTGCAAGAGAAATAAGATGCAGAATGAAGAAAACCATATCTCCAGACCCATGCAGCGAGTAGGATGGTGCTAAGCTCTGCCCTAAGTCTCCTTTTGTTGGGAGCGCCCTGGCGGGATGGATCAGGGATTCTGGGGAAAACCAATTTAAATATGAAAACATACAGAGTAAGCATGAAAATGAATACACAATTGAGAGCCCTCCATGCTGGTCTGGGCTTCGCTTCTGACAAGCTTATGCTAAGAAGCAATTAACTTTGAAAATGACCCTATTGGACCGACAAAGCAAGGCAAAATTTTCTGTCTGACAGTCATTTCAGGCAATTTCAGTTCTTTTACACTATTTCAACGTATTCCATTTTTCTTCTGCTATTATTGTGGTTTTCCCCAAAACAGTGCGCAACCTTGATGTTTCCAACCTTTGAGGATTTTGGGAGGATATGGATGAACTTATTAGCAGAAGCAAAATGATCACTGAATGAAATAATTTGCATAGACATTTAAATGGCTACTTTTAGGTTGCAGAGCTCTTTCATTAAAAGGAGGAGAAGAGTTTCCTTTTGAAGTTGCTGCTCGAAACTGCCTCGCGCTCTGGAAAACAGCTTGCTGGCAATTCTCATTGAGTTTTCTTCACGCAACGATGTCTCGTTTGAAAACAACAGAGGTAAAACTTCACCAGATGCCTTGTTCCCGCTCATTTGCACTGGCTCCTGAGCTTCTCTCTTGCTGAAAGCTTTAGCTTCTTGGTCTCGATTTCCACGTCCTGTTTTTTCAGCAAAGTAGGGAGGCTTTGCTGTTGCCAAACGAGCACAGAAATAAGGTAAAGTGTAAGCCTTTGGTAAAGGAAAGGAGACAGATGCATTAGTTGCCTGCCAGAATGGAAAATTACCGAGGGTGTGTCTGTTAGACCCAGCTCAGCGCCACGCGGTTTTGCGCCATGGAGGTGCAATGTCTGCACCGGCACTCAAGGCTGGCTCACCACTTTCTTGTGTAAAGGATGGAAATAATAGAAAAGGTGATAGCAATCATACACCCCTTCTTGCTGCTGGGACCCCCGGCTGCTGCAGCACGGGATGAGCTCCTCTGCCTTGATCACGGCACACTGGGATGAGCCCCTCTAAGCAGCTCTGAGTTCGCCGGTGCTCTCGGTGCTCGTGGTGGTGCTCACGATACAGATTCACCAGTCACTGGTAACAACTGGGTCCAGCATGTGGACTTAGCTTTGAGGAGTCTCTTGGACAGTGCGCTCCAATGCCCTTAGCTCATTAATAAAATTACAGTTCCTGAATAGATGAGTGTAATATTTCCAGTGGATAAGACAATGCACGATACATATACTTATGCCCATTGAATACACATACATTGATTAACCATGTATTGATTATGGATACATTGGATATGCATACATAGGTTACACCATTGATGATATACACCACGGTTAATTAGCAAAGGCACAGAATCCGTGATATGCAGGCATACACACGGGTAGTCATGGTACTGCACGTCGCTGGCTGGTGAGCGGTCACAGGTTGCTCGGCCTACATGGGAAGGCAGCAAACATGAAAATCGCTCCTCGTACAATAACTGTACTCCTTGTACAATCATTTCTGGGCCCCCCACGACACACACAGAAACAAGTTAGCAAGTGGTCGATTCTCCATATGAAACCGAATGAAGTAATTGAAAAGTAAAAATAAAAGCAACAACAACATTCATAAAGCTCCACACACTCAAGGGCACTGGGATGAGGCAGCTCTGCTGAACCGAAGGGCCCTTCATGCCACCTCATGTATACGCGTGAACTGCGCCCCGTGAATTGCTAACTTGTCCTTTGGGAGCGAGTTAGACGAATGAGATTCCAATATCAGAGCTAACGCCCCTTTGAAGTGTCGCTTTGCCTTTGTGCGCTTCTGTCTCTGCGTTATCAGAATGTCTTCCACGAAGCTTTATTATCACTGGTAATAAAGAACTAAGAGGCAAAATTTTCTATTCAAGGATTGAGTAGTTAAAAAAAAAAAACAACTTCCCTGCATACTGGAAAATCAAATAGAAGACTCCAGGGCAGAAGGGCTAATTAAAAAAAAAAAAAAAAAGCCTGTTTTACTATGAAAACCCTTGAGGGGAGATAAAAGCTGAAGGGAGGTGCGTGCTTGAATAATAAGGCCTTAATGGGTTTGGATCCATGTCTAATACAAAGCATTGATTTTGGCTGCTTGATGAAGTTAGTTATTTGATTAGAAAAATCTAATTTAAAGGGACACTGCCCACTAAGATCACTCTGTTGGAGAAGTCTGTATTGCTGTCATAAATAACTACTAATTTTTTTGAAAAATAAGAGACCAGAGGGGAAAAAAAAATCCTTTGGGTAATTGCTTTATTTCATAGAGCTGGCAGAATTAGCAGTATGTCTTAGCTTCTGTCTTTGCTGTGTCCACTCCTTGCATGCTTTGTTTGATCTCCCAGCAGCTCATCGAGAGTAGAAGGTGGCTGGAGAAGTACAATTTAAAAAATAATAGGAAGATGTGACTGTAAAACAGCAGCGAAAGCTAGAAGCTGTCTAGATAGAAGCCAGGAACTGGAGGCATTTCCATAAGACATTTTCAACACTTAATTTGAAACTGGGCTATTTCCAGTTTGAGAGTGCCCACTTAAGTAGGTGGGAATTAGACAGATCATTCTCAGGGCAAATGTATTGTTTTATTTAGAAATGACAGATCAGGCGTGAGACTGGGCCACTGACACACCTCAAGATACTAAGAACAGTGCTCGACTCATCTAATTTTAGATGTTACAATATAAATGTCTTTATCTGAACTTGCAGTTTGAACTTCCTTTGTAGTCATTGGGAAGAGTGTGAGTCATCTCACCCCAATGCAAACATCTAAAAGAGGGCAGATGATTCATGCCTTACAAGTACCTACTTCTCTTCACTGATGATAAAGGCCAGCTCAGATGGAGACATCTGATGTCAGGTGAGATGACTCCCACCTTGACTGGCCAGACTACCGTAAAATGCAAAACAGCAAGTTAGACAAAGAACAACACAGGCAGACTGCTTAGCACCTGTATGGTATGTTCCCCTAATTGGTGACTTGATGTGAAATCTTATGTCTGATTGCTTTCTCACATCGATGTACACCAGCTGGAGAAGAAAGTCACCAGGAAAGAAAGAAGAAAGTCATTCAGGACTGTCCTGGTATGCTCCCGCCCCAGAGGAATGACAGCCCGGATCAGCTTAGCAGAGACAAGGTTGTAGGTTAAACCCTGTGGCCCCAGTTATGTGGTCGTTCAGACCAGGTGGCTGTACTGGTCAATTTTAGTCTGAGCATCTGTGAGAACCATGCCAATGGACACAGCAATACATGGTGGAGGAACACGAATGTCAGCAAAGCAGCAGGTTTTTGGTGTTAGGCAGAACCAGCCAGTCATCCCCTTTTTCAAACCCCCTTCTTTCAGTCGTCTTGCCTTGTCCTTCTCAGGCTGTGACAAATGGTGACAGTGGCCACTAGTTCATTCACAGCTGGTGAGATCCAACTGCAAAGGTCACTGAAGAGATCATCCAGAAACTCCTGCTTGTTGGTGACTGTAGCACCGTCGCGTGTGTAGGAGGCAACCTCTGTAGCGTCACCCAGGAGCTCAGCCCAATCATTAGTATTGAGAAAGCGGGTTTTCCCCCAGGGCAGTGTTACAATCTCCCTGAGAGGCCAGCTAAATAGCGGTTGGCAAGTTTATCAACCTTGGTACCATTCCTTCAAATCAGCAGTAATCGCTGCATTTCAAAAGCAAACCTGTCATTTAGTCATCTACAAAGTCGTCTTCGGAATGAATGAAGGATTCAGAGCTCAGCCAAAATGACTGCGTGTCTGGCGCTTGTTATTGCTGCTCTCCTCCCTGGATGGTAATTTTGGGCTCTGTAGAGTTGCCTAACGCAGCTTCTGCAAGCACTGTCTGTACTGGATTCTGGGTATAGGCCGCATGGACATGTCATTAACACTGAGTAACAGTTTCTTCAGTGTTACAACCTGATTATTAAGGTCTCAACAGCATTGGGACATGTATTCAGTGAGGATGGTGACTCTGGGTTCCTGAGCAGTGGTTTCACAGCTAGTTAGCTTGGGGCAAAGAACAGCTAGTGGCCAAGATAGTGCTTTCAGGATACCCTGAAATCGCCCCTCAAAGCCAGTCAAAATTAGTAACTGGAAGGGCAAAACTTTGGACACAGGCATCTAGAGACAAATCTGTGAGCACAGCTTTTGAGGCCAACCTGGAGGGCAGAAGAGAGGAGAAGGCGTTTAAAGAGAATGTTTTTCTCTGCCACTTTTGCAGACATCTAAAACTCACGTGCCCAGCTTGTAGCTGTGCACGTTCCTCATAGACTGATGTGTTTACATGTGACTGCACGGAGAGTTGGTGCATTGGCTAAAATTAGCTGCAACACATCTAGGAAACGGGCAGTATAACAACCCCCATTAATCATAATAATGCTTGTCATACTTCCTCTAGTTTCTCAAACAAAACCTGTTTAACCATTCAGACGTCACAGGGAAATTCTGCTGTTAGGTCTTGTCATCATTACAAAGCAGAACCTGGTGCTGAGGCTCGCTGCAAGTGTTGTCTCAGGTAAGCACATTGCTCTATGAGCAGCAGAACAAATGGATATCGAATTCCTACAGATTTATGTCTTATTTCCCCTCATCTGCCTCCAGCTATGCCCTCCACAGCACTCCCAGCTTCCACTTAGGTCATCTGATAAAGTAACAACGTCTATAATGCTCTTCCTTCTGAGTCCATCTACTGAAGGAACCCAAGATGACACAGATCTGATCTCTAAATCATTGTTTATCATATAGGATGAAATTTCACCAGTTGTGGAAGAAGGGCAGGACAAAGGGAAGGGTCATGACATGTGATTTTGCACTACTGCAAAATCCGATATGGTAAAATATAACACTGCAGACACAAAAGCTTTGCCTCAGAGACCAGAGGAGGAGAGGAGTTGTGTGTCAAATTGTCTTCTTTGATATCGCTAACAAGTGTTTTGAAATCCTCTCATTTAAAACCACTTTGGCATATTTTTTTTCTCTCTCTCAAGCTTATTGGTGGTGTTCAGTTTGGAACCCAATTCTCAGTTTGCTCTGTCCCTGGCAACTACTGAGTCCCACCTGCATGCCAGCACCTGCACCTGCTATGAACTAAAGAGTCAGAGATCTAACTTGCCAAGTCCTACATTGCTTCAGTTCAGGGGGCTATCAATTTTTATGAGCGCTCACAGACTGTTTGGATCAGTTTTCTTGACTACGCAAGTTCCCAAATAGCGATATTATTATTTATATCCATCAAGTCTCTCATTAATCCAAATCCTGCCCTCTAACAAAAATACATATAATGCCTCCTAAGGGAGGAGGTTGCTTCTGAGTCACTGGTGGAACAGCTTGTTCTCTGCTCTCATGGGCTCCCCAGCGTATCTGGCCTTTATTTCTCCCTCTTTCTGGTTTTATGAGTCCTCTCTTGGATTACAACCATCCGCCAGAGTCCTGCAAGGTGGCAAGAAATGAACAGGAATGTCTGGGCGTTTCTCTTAGAGCTGCCAATCAGTATCAGTGTTGAGTAAATGACCTGGTGCTTGTTCATGCTGCCAAGTAGCATTGAACGTGAGTTTGGAGCATGTTTCAACAAAGAAACCTAAAAGTTGGGGATCTGTTCTTATTTTTGTAATTTGAAGGCTATTGGTCAGAAGTGATTAAGCATTGAAGTGTGCATGTTATAACACGGCACGATAACTTGGCTAGCCATTCAATGACCTAACTAATGAGGGAAGATGATCTCAGTCGGTTTATGAGAAGCAAAACGCTTCCAGCAGTGTCCAGATGGCAAACAAGTTGGTGTGTGGTAGCATCTCACTTCCACATGGCCGGTGAAATCCTGTGTGAGAAACAACTATGTTGGGACTGAGTCCTGGAAATCCTCGCACATGTGCTACACTATCAGCGTATGGGCAGCGCTGCTTGAGTCAAGAGCACAACGTCGGCCTCTCCTTCAAACGCAGTAGCCAGGCTTGTGATTGCCTACAAAGGCAAGTTAGTTTCAAAAGCTTCTTGCTGCTGGAATACGAGGACCATGGTGGGCCATTGCTGTTGTGGTGTAGGCAGAGAGGTGTGAAGACTTGTCATTCTCTTGTGACAGTGATGAATGTCTCTAATGAACATCAGAGTTGCTCCCCCCACCCTTAGATGAAGGCAAAGAGCATGCCTGACTAGAAGCGTCACTGCTCGCTTTCTGGCAAGAAGGACATTAACTCATTGTGACACTGGGAACAGTGAGATTGGGTTTGCAGTTTCTGCCTGTTTGTTTTATTATTTGAGAGAACTGTAACGAGATAAAGTACCCTCTGGAAAAAGCTAACTGGATTTGAACAGCTTAATTAATGGAGATAGTCACCTACATAAAACCTTGTTTTTCCAAATAACGGGGATCTGCAGTCTCAGAGTCAAAATCAGCACATGCTTTATGATACAGTGCTCAGGTATTGGTTAACCATAACGTTATTAATGGTTGATGAGGACCTGGGCATAGTTCTTCTGTTAAGGCTTTTATTGTTCAGGTGGGCTGTACGTACCTTCAAATGTCATGAGCCATACAGAAAAATACTCACTGTGAAGCACAAGGGAACTTTCTAGTTTGGTTTTTTTTTTCTTTTCAAAAAAATATAACTCGGTTATAACAGACAATTAAAATATGACAAAATGATGAACAACCAACTGACATCAACTTTATGGTTGAAGTGCTGGCCTTCATCTGAAGTGAAAGCATTTCTTATTTAACCTGCAGAAATTATTCTTGCAATTACTGTTAATACTGATTAAGCTGATGAATTTACAGTTGTAGCGTTCTTGGTCACAGTTTAACAACAGTGAAAGGAGAATATTTGTGCCACATTCCTGCTGCCTGTTGGAGCAGGAAAAAGATATAGTCTCCTGGCAGTAGAGGCATGGCTGTTCTCTAAACTGTCACCTCCCATAGCCTCCAGGAATTACCTGACCCAGGTAATGCTTAGCTGATAGTAAATTTGATAAAAGTCTTTCTCAGAATACCCAGGGGATTCACAGAGCAGTAGCAGAATTTCCACTCCCTCACACTTCACAGGAAAGAAGTATCAGAAGAGAAAGACTGCTGCTTTAGGCGGGAGGTGGACCACTGGCTCGGGAGGAACTTGAGCGATGCAGAGAGAAATATCTTAAGATACGTGTTAATGGAAGCTATAGGCTTGCCAGGATTTCCTTTCAGCCAGCCGCTTATCCTAAAGTGTGCCCTGCCAGACTGGTACTGTGATGGACCAAGGGGCAGAGCTACTGTTATAACGCTGACATTTATGGTGCTCAGCCATGATACTCTGTACCGTTCGCTTAATGTTAGGTGGGATGTTTCTATGAAACACAGCTCTTCTGCTAAGTTTCAATAGGGTCTTCCTGAAAAGGAGAGCCACGCTCTTAATCTTAACAGCAGCTCAGTAGACCCAGTACCTTCTGAAGTCCCTACTGACGTTACGGGAGCTTCAACCTCTTGAGTCAGCTGTAATGCTGTCACCTCCTGAGATATTTCTGACTATGTCTATGGTGAGGGATTGCTTAGCAGAGTTGAAACCAACTCTTGTTTTTGCACTTCCATATTGCTAATCACAGTGCTGACAGACTAGCTCTGTCACAATGTTATGAAATTAGACGTGATCTTAATTGTCTTGCAGGGTTTAGATTTTTTTGAAGTGCTCCATGCTTATCCCCTCAGTGTTGGTCTCTTTGGAGCTCAGGTTTACCCTGAAGATCAAGACCAGGTCTCTTGTTTGAAGTGCAAAGTACAAAAACAAGCTACCTTGCTTCAGTGCAACAGGACATCTCCTCCCATTATTTTCCCTTTGACTAAGAGACAAAGGAATCCATGGCTGAATTTCTGCCACCTGCCAGATGTCTTTTTGGCTATCCTGCTAAACTGCATAGGATGCCGTACTTTGTTTTTCTTCTTCTTTTTCCCAGTCATAGTGGGCTAGTAGCGAGAGGAAATATTTTAATCTGTTGTTCAGCAGATTTCTGGACATTGTACAAATGCTTTGTGAAAAGTCACATTGACCTGGTGAGGTGTAATCGAGTTGTCTTAATGTCACTTTAATATTTCACACTTCTGCAAGTCTGTTGAAATTTTATCCTCCTGCAAACAAGCTCAGAATCCCTTTAACCAATGTTACAGCTTTTTGAGTCAACAGAGACAGCTTCTAACATACGTGCAATCCAACCTTGGCTCTTCCTTTTCTTTTTTTTTTTTTTTCCCCCAAATCTCCTTATTCATTTTTTCCACCACATTTAATGCATTGCTCCTGAATATCCTTAACGGAGTAAATATGTTCAACGTGTTGTGCTCTTGAAGCAACCTATCGCAAAGAGGTTTGCCTTGGAATATAAAGGACACCTTCAAATTTGTCTTCTTTCCATAAATAAATCTATTCCAATGAGGTCATTTGTGCCAAGAGCATTTTCTGTTCTCCAGTGTTAATCCCCTTGCAAGTCTCTTCAGGCCTTCAGGGTAATCAGTCTCATCATTGTTGGTAATCAGTCACAGCTATCCTAAACAAACGTGGGCCCTGGTGGCACGTGGTCCCGCAAACCAATGCCAGGTTAATGAGCGGGTCTCTTATTTGATTGAACATTGGGAATGTGAATTCCCTTCTCACCATCCTTAAGCAATTTGCTTTTTTTGACAGGTATGGCACAGAACCTCTGGACCAGAGATACAGCTCTCTAAAGTGCTACCTGTACTTTATCACAAACATTTGCCTACCAGAATGCCCTGGTTTTCTACTGTAAAGTGTAAGCACAAAAATGGACAATCTGTGCTGGGACAAGAAACCTGATTGCACTGTATACAGAAAGGCACTCAAGCACACTTTTAAGTATGGGTGAAGTTGTCAAGACGTAAGACCATCCTAACTCATGTTCCAGATCGGAATAGACAGAGACTATCTGCAGCTTAGTGTGCTCTTCCTGTTAACATGTATTTTACAAAGGACAACTTTATTTCCTGCACCTTTTGGAAAACAAAAATTTCCACAAATAATAAGTACTTCTGGCTACCTCATTCTGACCCGATCTGTATAGTATGAAAAAAAGTTACCAAACTACCATGAGACATGATTGATGGATTAATTATGCCTAGTGTTGCTGTTGCTAGAAATGCCCAAAAGAATATGAAGAGAAATTGTGAACTGCACCTGTATGAATGATGCCACTAGGCTAAATAATTAGGACTGTATTGTGCACAAGTTTTTTGTTAATGGTGGATCAAAGAAGACAATTCCACTCAACTTCTTCAAAATTGCACAGGGATAATGAACTACAACTCCACAGCACCAAAACGCAGAATCCAGTTTTTCTTTCCTTTTTTCATTAACACAAAGTTCTCCTGCAATGAGCGGCTGAAAACACCATTGTCATACCCAGCAATCACACCGGCAGTCAGAGTAAAGGGAATGAAGACATAAGCGGAGCCCGAAGTGGCCAGCCAGCTGCCCAGGAGCTGTACAGAGCGTTCCCGGCAGATGTCCGTTTCCCAGAGTTAACAGAAAACCTTGGAAAGCAGAAGATAACATAGCACAGCCTCGAAGTTACTCTGTCTTGCCTTAGAGGGCTGGAAAAATAAAAAACAGAGCTTTTCCCACAACCTCACTCCAGGTACCTGACTCAGTAGGAACAGGGCCCAGTTTTTACTTAGAACAGGGCCTTATGTTATGTCTGATCAACAAATTTTTACAACTTATTTCAAAAATTTACGGTCACGGAGACTAACAAAACCCACAGGTGACAAAAGTATGCAAATTAAACTCTTCCTCAGCAGCCAATAAAGTTACTGCTTTTCAAATGAAAAGCATAAGTGTATATACTTGACTATGTTTGAGAACGTACAAGAATAGGTGCTATGTCTGCAGTATGTGCATTTGCATAACAGCCAACTCCTTTTCTGAGAACTCTTATAACAGGAAACTATTAAAATAAAACACAAAGTAAATTAATAATTTAGAGACTTCATTTGTATGAATCCACCTCATAAAACATGCGTATGTGTGAAGGGGAAGCCAACTGACCATAAGATAAATTAAAAAGTCATGAGCTCACTGTGGAAGGAAACCTATTTTTAGTCAAATTTAAAAGAAATGCTTTCTATTCAAGGCTTCATATCATGCTCTATTAAATTACACGAGTGAAAACAGGTTCTGATTTAAAAAGAGGTGGCACAGAAAGATGCGATGTGTCAGAAATGTAATTGTATATTGTACGCTGATGCTCTGCTTGTCTTCAATTTGTTGGAGGCTGACCAAACGGGGAAGCTGATCACAGCCAGGAGAATCTTAACCCTCAAGAGTCCAATCCCGCAGCTCTTATATACAGCAGTAATATTTCCCCCTTGCATAATCAATAGGGCAATTTATGTTAGTTAAGAACTCAGAGGAAGTAAATCCCCCAAAGTATAGTTAGAGTCACTGGGGCTGGGGGTGAGAGCTGTCTCTGAAAATTAGGCCATAAAGATAAAACCCACAAATAATGAAGGCTGATACAGTCTTTAAGATGGACAAGAATCAGCTGTTGAGAGTCCTCCCCGCTATGCAGGGTCCCTCTCAATGGTAAATGAAGCCTGGGTGTCTTGCAACTAAATA
This sequence comes from Anarhynchus alexandrinus, assembly GCA_008711295.1. Lineage (NCBI taxonomy): Eukaryota > Metazoa > Chordata > Aves > Charadriiformes > Charadriidae > Anarhynchus > Anarhynchus alexandrinus. The sequence continues at coordinate 4,704,202 of VUYV01000059.1, forward strand.
TACATTGCAAATCTGGCTCCGAGTGGTGGTAACATCCATCCCTGCCTTACCGTGTTCCAGCAGAATTAGTGACCCTGGCTCATCAAATCTCCTCATTACCTCCAAGGAGCTTCACTTGTCCCAAAGATACTCCTGACTTCTCTTGTGAGACAGCAGCCTCTTCCAGTGCCAGTCCCACCCGGTTCTTTTGTGCCTTGGTTGCGAAAACCTGACATTCAGGCAGCTCGAGCAGAGGCAAAGAAATATATGTATAAATAAGAAATGAAAGCTATTTTGCACTTTAAATGCTATCTCAGACATGAAGTTTGACAGCCCTGGTATTTGGAGGGAAGGAAGGAAAGACAGGTTTTGACTGCTGTAATCCAGAATGGCCAACCTTTGGCTTCTTACAGTGTCAGTAGAGAAAGGCAGTGCCCAAGAAATGGAGGTCGCAATACCAAATGAGGGGTTACAGTGGCCAAGCTGGGTGTAGTCTATGGTGATCTTGCCTAAAGTACCTAACAAAATCTCGTCATGTAGGAGGGCATTCATTTCACCCAAATTTAGTATCCTAGATATCAAGCATCTAAGCCAACCTTGGTACAGAGCCTACCTCTATAGTCAGTGGAGATTGGCCACCACAGGGGGCAATTATCACATTCTAAAAAAGGAGTGTAACCTTGGTGGGCTGAATGGCTTTTGGAAGATACCTACCTTTGACCGCTGACTATAAACAGAGCCTAACTAACTACATCAGATGAGGTTAAGTGGAGGATGCCAACCTTTTCCTCCTTAGTCCCAGGAGTGATCCTCATTCACAAGACTACTCTTTTGACTAAGATTTATAATTCCAGCCTGTACCACATCGATGAGTGCACATGCAGAGAAGAGAGAATACATTGCAGAAGAGGCCTCCTTGCCCACAGCCTTTCAAAATCACCCGAACCACAAGAACTTCAGTTTCTGCTCAAACTTTCAAGTATTGATGAGGTCCCCAGGTATCTCTGGAGTGAGGAAGGAGAGCTGAGCAGCCTGCTCAACCCTATTCTTCTCTACTGGCTCTGAAAATGGACTTCCACACTGACAGGAAAGTGGTTTCTTGAAACCCACTTGCCTTCCATCCTGATCCTGAGGTTACTGCTGGCGCAGCAGTCACAGCCAAGGTGGCTGGAGGCTCAGGCTACCACTTGCCAGCAGAGGTTCTTCTGTATTCTCTCAGTGGTTAAATGATGGCTTGTACGCATGAGCTGTACTGCTTTAGCTATTCCAGCATGAACACAAACTGGTATAGCCAACCTGCAGAGGACATACAGGATATACATCTATGCTGCATTAAAGAGCACTGAAAAAATACCTAAATTGGCTTTATAGGTTATCCCTGGGTGTCTTTTCACTGCCAAGACAGAAAAATAGCTCATGAGTGCCCTACTCACAGCAGCAAGTGCCTTTTGATTGGAAAATAGATGCTCTGGTGAGGTCTGAGGGGGCTGCAGAAAAATGTTGGAAAACTAACAGGTCCTTGACCTTTGTCCTCTTATGGTTATAACTATAGTGAGGAGGACCTGAGAGAGATCCTTACAATGCCAAAAAACTCAGCAACTGTCTACATTATTCAGAAATTAGGACATCTTGTATCTAGAGAGGAGTTGCATTAGGGACTCATGAAGATTCAATTCATAATGCTTTGCTACTGAACCACAGTGCTCAGAAATTGAAATGTTCAGGAAAAGTCACCCAGAAGAGCCGGTACCTGGTCGCAAAGTACTGCTATTTACCAAGACAAGAATTAATGACTATTTTGAATAGGTAACAAATCCAAAGACAACAGGAAAAAAAATGGGGAAAAAAAGAAAAGAACCGAGCATTTAACTTGATAAACATCTCGGGAGGCTTGCCTGAGATTAGTTGATGAATATCAGCTGGTTGGTGCTGTACTTACGTCAACCCCTACTTTTCTTCTAGGCTCTTCCTCTTAACCCATAATATGACAAGTTCATATTTATTTGGTGTTGTCCACAAGGCTAAAGGGCATTTGATAATGGATAAAAAATAGAGAGAAAAACTCAATAAATGCCATCTGCAATCGGATGGAGGAAATAACAGTGACTCACTTTGGGAACAGTGAACTTTCCGAGCCATTACAAGACTCTCTTTATGCATTTATGTGGAGGTCTGATGTAGTGGGTCATTGCTAGAAAACTTTGCCTATGGAAGATTCTGACTTGCAGAGGTCCAGGAAAATGAGTTGGAGGAAAAAACAAATCAGGTGGTGTATTCTTCTCTTGCATTCATGCTGCCAAAAGAAAATACTAGCGAAACGTGCAAAAACTCACAGGAGCCCTCTGGTTCCCTACAAATGGCTTTGTGTTTAGCACTGGTGGCATTCTGCAAGTCATCTGTTGTATATGGCTTGGTCATTTCATCACAAGCATGTATTTTATCTGCTATAGAATACAATTTTTAGTTCCCTCAAAATTCCCTCTTGTCAAAGGCTTTGCTTTCCCTTTAAAATTGCTAGACAGGTTTTGAATGCACAGGGTGCCTTGTGCCTGACTTCACTACTGCATTAGACATAGTCAGGGCAGGTCTAGGGATATAATGGGACAACAGATTGGTCAGTATGTGCGCAGATTTGCAATTGCTCATTCCTGCCTCCTCTGGAAACAAGGGAGGAGCAGAAGCAGCTGGTACGCAGAGGAGATGAAGCGTAACATCCCTCTAGGAGCGCCAACTGCCCAAGCACCTCTGGTCCTGCCAGTCCTGGGCTGTAGGCTGGTGAGAGCAGGCAAGCTCAGATGGCTGGTTTTGAGGCTGTAGTCTATTCTTGTCTGTATACTGTTTGTTACTATTGCCCAGCATCTTGCTTCGGTCCACGGGGTGTTGTTTGCTGTGCATTGCAGCGCTTCCCCATGTGTTGGTTCTGAAAGTGGCAGCAATGATGCTGGTGATAGGGTTGGGCATTATAAGCTGCTTGACGACCTTGTAAGCCAGATTTGTCCCTTGGTGTGTTACGAGGGGAAAACAAACAGCATGGAAAGCACTAAAGTGCGGCTTACACAAAAAGGCTTAATAAAGAAACATCTTTCTCCATGTCCTCAGCTGGACCTGCTGGCTTCATTGCCTTTAATGGAGTTATTCCAGCCTACACCAGCTGAGAATACAGCCCACTAGACTATGCACTGCCATGTAAAATTCCTGTGAGTGGTACAGTTTATTTTCTCATTTGTTGTTTCTGCCATCTGGCACTGCCTTCTTATATCCTTCTCCATTCACTATCCTCTGAAAACATCTTTTGTGTTGTCTATAGACATGTCACTTTTCCTTTGCCAAATATTAGCTTTATGACTGAACGCTTCTTCTGGTTCCTTTTGAAATCACTTCACAATGTTACCTTTTTCCCCCTGACAACACCCTCAGGTGTCTATTACACAATGTTGTATTGTGTTTCCAGGTGCAGTATGGGTTTAAACAATACAGCTCCTGTTTTTCAAACATTTGTGCAGCTTCACAGCTTTAATGGATCCCGGTGACTATAAATAATAAAGGGAAACTAAATAATACACTCCTTCCTGTGAGTCACATGTAGGTTGGCTACATTTCTGAATTCACCTCCTGAGAGAAGCAGCTTTGCCTCCATTATAAGACAGACACACATCATCCTGTGATGGCACCGCAGGGTGAGACTGTGCCCCGATGAAAAGTCATAGATATCACATGTACCAGAATGAGATGTTTAAAGTGAAAACTCTTGTGATCAATACAAAACGCAGTCTCCCACAAAGGCCTGTGCTCATCTACTGAGGGATGGGATTAGGAATTCCCCTGCAAAGATTCCCACATTTTATTTCCTTTGACTCAATAACTACAGGAGTTTTTTCCTGAAGATCTAGATGCAGAACTCCAGGAAATCTCCTGGGCTTGCTCTCCACCCTCAGTTCTCTCTGACTTCACGGACACTTATGGTTGTCTACCCCTCTCAAGAGTCAGTGGCTTTGGACATTGGACTTCCAGGCTTTGGACTTTCAGGTTGATAAATATGCTAGATTATAGCCTTCTTCCCTCGGAGTGAATGGTAACCTGCTCCGCAAGTGGCCCCACTGATGTCAGCAGGAGTACCTAAGTAACTAATAGCCCCTTTGCAGTGATCGAGGGCACCAGATTCTGATGAAAAATTACATCAGATTTAAATTTTTCCATTTTGAAGGGCAATAACTAGCTCCCTCCTTTTCATTGGGGTTCTGTGGACTAAGGAAAATGAAAAGGCTTTTCTAACTGCATATAAGCACTATCTCGACCAGTTAAGTGTAGAGTAGTCATCTCACTGAAACTACAACAGGAGTTTTAACAGGACTGCAACAGTTGGCCTTGGTGGCTTTGTTCTTATGGCTCCCAGGATCCTGCACACAAGTCTGGAAGGACACTTGGGACAGAAGCAAAGACACAGCCAGGACTTGGTTCAGAAGCCTTCAAGCACTGAGGTTAGAGGGAGCTTTGCTTTCATCAGAGATAAAATATTTGCTTAGGAAGAACTTATCCGCTAATGATTTCAAGAGTGAGAGAGAGGTGATCTAAGACAGATCCCTGAAAACTGATCTCTTCTGCCAAAGACCATTTATCGTTCCTGGATCAGACCTTGTTTCCTGCTATCATGAAGGACTTGTGAACGAGGTACTTATCCCACCTGAAAGAAGATAAATTTTTTTGCTGTGGCTACACTGTGTCCACCTCAGGACACCGTGTCCACCTCCACCTCTTCAGAAAGAGGTCATTTACTGGTGATTTCAGTTAGTACTGCTTGTTGCTCCCTAAGCGATCTTGTCTGCTAACTCTTGGCCCCTGGGAAGACGAGGGCAACAACCACAGCTTCCTCTCCAGGCCCAGAGTGTCATGGTATGGAGCAGTGAATGAATAGGCAATTCTTAATGGCTCCCACATCACTTACATCTGCAGTAACAGATTTACTTTTTCCTATAGATACTGCTGAGTGGATAGAAAATATATTTAAAAGTTCTACGTATCAAAAAGTGCTGCTGAGCTCTTCTCTCTTTGAGACATACCTGAAGAAATGCATTGCTCTGGTTGGTACCTATCAGCTGATGGTGGACGAACAGGAAAAGTGGGAAGCAGACACATCAGGGTGAAGCTTTTCAGTGCTGCTCTGACCAGAAGAGTCAAAGCACAGCACAGGGAGTTACTCTGAGCCTTTGGTTCTCATGGGAGCAGCAGCTCTTGGGTGGTCCTCAGCGTGTTTCAAGACCAGCGCTTTTTGGGGGATGTTATGTATGGATTGAACCACTTAGAGTGAATAAACAGCAATTAAAAAATAAATTGTGAATGTAATGTGCGGGGTAGCTGACCTCTAACAGCAAACAAAGCAGAACTTTCAATCTTAAGACAAGTTGTTTCTCCCCTGGAAGGTGTCCTTTGATTCAGTCTGTTTGTAAAATGATTAGAGAAAATAAGATATATTGCAAAAGATCAGGAGCAGCAAGAACCAAACACAGGAGAAAACATTTAGACACAAAGGCAGGAGTGGCAGCAGAGGGGCCATACAGAGAGACAGCTCTTCTCCATTTTGCTGGTGCTTCTTTCCCTCTTGTAAATACACTGCTGGGAGATTAACTGAATGAAGTAAAAACAAGGGTGGGATGCAAAAAGATGAGCTGTGACTGATTTCTATGACTCCCTAATAACTGACGGGCAAGCTGGCATAGTGGATCACTAAATGCCATGAATCATTTGCAGACCAAGATCAAAGAGTAAAGAGAACATAGTTCACCTAGCTGGGCATTCATGCAGGGCTTTGACTACCTGAAGCCTTCAGAAAACCATTGTTTTTTCTCTTTCTTCTCATGTCTAACTTCTTTTTACCTCTGTCCTTCTAGACTCAGACATGTACTTGTTAGTCTACTTTGTCTAGTTCTTACTTACTTCATCACATTAATCAAGGAGCGGAATTTCAGCTCATTTCAATTGATTTTTACCGAGAAGAAATCAAGCCTAAGGATTTCTATTATTTTTCATTCCCTTCCTTCTAAGTGCTGAACCTCGTATTAGGTCAAATAGAAAAAAAATCTCAATTTGGGGAAAAATAAGGATTGTGCCTGCTCCTATTTCATATTTTGCCTCTATCTGAATAAAGTCTCTTGTAATTGGAAGACCCATGGAACTGGCAATCAAATTATTCTGGTATCTACGCAGATCAGATCCCAATAGCCAGATATGGACACTCCATAAACATAAATCAAATAGATCTGTACAGCAGGAGAAATTTGTCTTATCCAGATATCCAGAGCTGACAAAATATATCTGAGACTTCTACTAAAATGAAAGTATGATGCATAGCAAACAGCTTGGAGGAAGAGTAGCAATCAATACATTGAAGACAAGAAATGGAAAACAGGGCTGTAAATTTAAGCATCCCTAATGCCACAATACTTCCGAAGCAAGTTTGACAGACCTCTGGTGCTTTTATGGATACAGCAAAGTCATGCCTGAGATTTTCAAAATCCCCACTGAAGCTGCAGTTCTGTCAGAGTCTAAGCTGACCTAAGTTGCTGTTACCTCTGGACTACCTGTCCCTCTGCCCCATGACACTGCTGGCTGGATTTTCCAGCTCTCCCTCACACTGGCAAAAACATACCTAATGCTGCAGTGAGTTGGTTTGGAGAGCTAAATTGGAAGAAAATGCTTCTTCCCCCGTCCCTGTTCCCCGAAATGAGTTGCTAGTTTCTCTCCCTTAACTGACTCACTGTATGATGAGACAAATATCAGTGAAGAGAAGAACAGAGAGTGCATCTAAGGAAAGGTGGAGGGCAACCCCACCTTAGATCATACTACACTTCTGTGGAATTGCAGCTTCAAGCACACAGTTCCACTCCCAGTCATCCATATGTGGGTATGTGGATGTTTCAAAAGACCTACACATTCACTTTACCGCAGTTGTGTATGTTTACTTTGATATAGGATTCTAGAAACATTGGATCCACTTGCTTCATGAGTTAATCACATGGAACCACCATACTCTTTGTCATTTAAACTTCCATTAGAGAATAAAAAATGCTCCTATCCATCATGGTTTTTCAGGAAAACTTCCTAGTAGGACCCAACTGTACAGTGTTTCCCTTCTTGAGTCTGAAAATAGTCTGAAACAATACTGACGACAGAAGCAAACACTGCCCAAACTGCTTGTTTCCATTCAGGCTTTGACTCCAAACCTTATTGACACCATTATAAATGTCAACATTTGATACATAATACATGAATACATTTTAGCAGATGGAGAGGAATGGAAATGATGCCAAGATGCAGTTGAGGCTGGGTTTGGAATTGCTGGAAGGAGGAGGATGAAGAAAGGAGAGATGCCAAGAGGAAGTAGAGCAGAAAGAGAGAAAGGAAAATGGGAAGGAAGGGAATAGAAATCATTCCTACTGAGTTCTGCTGAATCAAGCACCAACAGGATGAAAGAAAAATAAACAGTGCACTACCTTCTGCAGCAAAAGATGAGGCAAAGCCTTTGCTCATTCTATGAAGCTCCCTTTGAGACGAGCAGGAGTTGTGCTGTGGACAGAAGGCAATACGTTCGCCTATGTTCGTACCGTAGCCCATCCTCCATACCCAGGTATGGATTTTGTTCTCCTCCACAGGATGAACAGGATACCCCCTCAGTCAGAGACAGCTTAACTAAAACAGCCCATTAACCACTTATTTTAGATTAACAAGAATAACCCACTGCCTAAACCCAATAGCTATAGCAATGCTACAAATTGCACTAAACTTCTGAAAGGGTTTTGTCATAACTAAAACTTATGATCATTCTAGATAAAGCAGATATGGGATGCTACCATTCATCACTCAGGCTGTAAAGAAATTTATACTTTTTAAAAAAGCTCATCACTATGCAGCAGAAACACATGCAACAGGGATGAACTGTCTGCAAAGTAGTCCTTCTAATCTGCCAATGATAACTATATTTTTAGGGTCTAACAAATAGATGCCAGAGGACAATGTGAGAAAAAATGTGCAAGCAAAAGGTAAACTTAAGATTTTGCACTCTGGGGACCGGTTTACTCATCATAGTAGCAAGAACTATGATCATTACCCATGCATCAAACAGGCACAGAATGCAATTTTCAGAAATCCCTTCACATTTTCTGAAGAAGGGTTTCTATGAGTCTTCTCCTTTCTTCTTCTTCCTATGTTGTTTATGTGCTGAATATGCACACTTCTTTTCTCAGAAACACAGTTGTTTTTTTCCCAAAGTCTCAGCATTTAAAAGATAAGTGTATTAATTCATGATGTTCACTATTCTCATGCTTTTCTTTCTCAAAATATAAAACAACAACCCCAGTTCAATACTCAAAGCAAATTTCCCTAGGAAAACAAGGGATCTTTTCTATTTCAGATCCTTGGTAGCTCCATTTTCATAGAGCGGATCAGTTTGTCTGCTTTCGGTCTCTGAATTGCTTATCTAGCCTTCAGCAAGTGCTATGCACAAGCATAAGTCTGACAAACTTGATTTATGTTAAGAAATAATTTTTCTGTTGTCATAGAAACCACTGCAAGATGATTCAGGCATGAGTAAAGACTAACGACGATAAGCAGGCTGCTGCTTTCGCCAGTGAAATCCCCCTCCTTGTTGATGTCCCACCGGTAATTTCCTTGCCTTCTAGGGCGAAAAGGGCAAAAAGATGGTATCTGGAAGGATGGCTGAGAGGAAAAATTTGCCTAGAGGGTGGCTCCAGTGTCATAAGGCAGCCACATTTCCCAGCCCAGAAAGAGGGTGTGAGGCCAGCACAACTTCTCCTGCAAGGCGGCAGCATGGGGGGCAAAGTAAATGTTTCTTTCAAACAGGGAGCAAAACCAGACTAGAAATGCCCCAAGACTGTTAGAGAGACCTCCATGCCACAGCAGAATAATTTGCTTCTCTTATGCCAGGGGTTTGCTTCCATCAGCAGGAATGAATCATATCCACATTTTAACGTTTGCGTTGCTCTTGCCACCGCGCTGTGCATAAACAATTTCTGCTTCAGCAAGAGGAAGTAACCTTGCCTAGACAGTAACAAATATAAGGCAGTAAAAGAATCAGTGAACGCTGATCATCACGACATGCTCATGTAGAAGCGTCTTCACCCACCCCAGCACTGCCCGGCCACATGCTCCATGCCACAGCGTAGGCAATTACACGCTGCCCAATATAAACGATCATTTTATCATCTCATTATCAGGCAATGACAGCACAGGAATGTATACTATGTACTACAACACCTACACTCCACTCAATCTCCACCATCAGTCATTGACATTTTAGGGATGTTTATCCCCAAGACTTACGAGGGCAATGAACGTTGCTAGTACTTGCCACTACAGCTGTCAGACTGACTTGACGTTCTTTCCCAGGGGAAATCTGTTTCTACATCTGCTACTGTTCGTTCAGCTTACAACAGGCTTTCAGCTAAAGGGTTGTTGCTGTGGATCCATGGCCACGCAAAAAAGGCAAAAGGACAAAAGGGTTACTGCAAAAAAAGCCAGAAAACCAGTAATTTTTTGTGGAGCCTTGGAGTTCCTCTAGGCAATGAGCGGAAAAGCCAGAGGATTCTGGTCCAGAACACTCCTCTGCTGCAATTAGTACTGGAAACAGTCCAAAAAGAGGAGGACATGGATAAATTACATCTTCTTTTTGCTTCTAATGCTGATTAGTTGCAATATGTCAATAATTAGAAGAGAGTTTAGTGAACAAATATTGCCCGTTTTGCTGCTGGTGCACTGTCCAGGCAGTTTTATTTCCCCCCTATTATTTATCATTTGAAAATATTTGCCAGACAACCTTTCCAAGTCCTTTCTGATCCGAAGCTTACTGATATTAATTTTGCAAGTGTAAAGACACAGCGGCAGGTCTGGCATTGCTTCTGATTCCTGATAAGGTAAAAGTAGCTTTTAGCACTGGGTGTGCCATGGATTGCGGAAAGTGAATTCCGAACCAATATTTTCCAATATTCTCTGTAAAATGCATTCTCGTAGGCTTTCCATGCAGCTTTCTCTTTGTTAATACAGAAAAAACCCCACAGAATACAAGTGTCAGGAAGACAGCTGAAGTAAACTTGCCCGATGATTTAACTGGATATTAGTGGACATTTTTGACAGTGCTTACTGGATTCTAGTTACAAGAATCTGAACAGAAAGCCTGGTTATTTGCTTCTTTTCTCCAGATACACAAAGGTGCATGGAGGATGGAAAATGAAAACAGAACTTAATTATTGTCATGGTTATTGTTACTAGATTGTAAGAGAGTGCCTATCTGCCACTTCTTCCCTATGTGCACATGTACATGTCTCTTTTTATGTTCACTGCCTGTCCACAGCTTGTCTTATACATGCATCTCGTTATGTCTCATTATCACATTTCATTCCCATGCTCTTTATAGTGCAAAACAAGGTGTGTATTTGGTTATGAAAATGCTGGAGGGGGTGAGGGCGTTTTTGCATGGGAGATGCTGTATTACCATGTCAATCATTGCTCCTTCTCTTTCTTAGTCTTTGCAGATTAATCCTGGATGAGCCTCAACTGGGATGCTTCTGGCACTGGGGAAGCTGAGATTTAGATAGCAAATTCTCAGCCCAGGTCCACCGGAATGTGATTCACACACTGTTATCAACCTTGCACCGAGGGGCCCGAAGCTTTCCTCCCACCATGCTGAAAATCTGGTTTAGAGCAAAGCATAATTTATGGGTTGCTGGGGGAAGATTGTCCTTCCCAGTTGAACTCTTTCACTCTGGGCCTACAGATAATCCCCCCCTTTTTTTTTTCCCAGAAGAAGAGCTGTTGTCTATTAATCAGCCCAGCTACCGAAAAAGGAGTAGGGGAGGAAGACCACAGGCTTCTTCTCCAGCATTATAGTACCCACTGATACTGGGTGGGCATGCAGTTTCTACATGTCACCCAGGCTCCTGCTGCAGTTTGTCCCCTGTTAGTGGGAGTACTGAAGAACTTTCTGCTGTTGTAGCCTGCTGCTGAGATGCTTCTCGCTTTCTGTTTTGAGGGGAGCTGTGAGCTTTGACCTATGTTCAGCAGGAGATACCACTAAACACTGGGACCTTGGAGGCACCAGGGTGTCTTGGAGGAAGCTTTCTTTTCTTGGAGGCGGCAGGGCGTGCAGGGGGACCATAGTGGGAAAGACCTAGGCACCTTCCCTCCAAGAGAGGAGTAAGAATGAGTGGAAGCAGAAGAACTGCGAAAGCAGCATGGCAGCACATCTGCTCAGAGACAGTAAAACAAAACCCATTCAACTGGAATAGTGACAGCTGCTGAGCAACGGTGGTTTGCTGTGACCTGAGGTGTAGGCATCGTGTTCAACTGCAGAACCTACACTCCCCAAAAGGCAGTGATCCCCGAAAACAAGCGCTTAGGTCACCTACATGCTCAGATAGCACTGCCTTCACTGCTTCGTCCTGGGGCAATTACAGATCCAGCACATCCATCAGCTGTTGGCAGAGACCCTGTTAGGGAGAGGTGGAACAGGACAACTATTGTAGCATTAGGAGAAGAGTGGCAGCAGCAGGCAGGTCTGTGGGAGACAAAGGGTGTTGCGTTTGCTGGGATATGAATATAAACCGTGCTGCTGTCAAATCAAACGGTTCCCCTTGTTTGTTTCCTTTTTTTTTTCTTTCTACAAATAACCAGTGACTTAAAGACAGAAAGAGATAATAGTATGCCCTCCTTTATATTCTAGAGCATCACCCTTCTCCCTGCTGTTTGGCACCTGGCCCATTTCCAGCAGGCACTTTCAGATGCAGATTTCTCCCTCAATAGGTATGGCAGGGCTCTTTGTCCTCATCTTCCCATACCTTCATTAGCCGCTCTGCTGTTGGGGGCCTTGCTCAGATATCGGAGGGAACAGGGCCGGGGAAGAAGCAGGACAGAAAAGGCCCCCTGAATGCTGATTCATTACCATACAAATGGAGGAACACCCTAGCTATGCAGAGGGCGGTATCTTTATAAAGCATGTGTAAATACCATACAGAACAATGATTACACAGTGCTTATGCACCAGTTAAAATTCATCCTGGACGGGCTGGATAACACATATCCATATACGCTAAATTGGATTCGCAAATGGTTTATAGATGTCTCCTGAGATAGGGGCATTGCCTGGGGCGTGGTGGACATATCTGCGCAGTAAGGTATCGGCAAGCCGTGACAAGAAGACAGATTAGGACGGGCAAGTAGAGATGATCCCCCATTTGTCTGTGTCCCTGCGGCTCAAAGGTCAGCCATCCCTGAGGAGTCACTCGGGGTCCTAGCTGCGTGCTATGCCCAAATCCTTGATGTGACCACAAATATGGACCAGCTCATCTGAGCGTTTCTTTTGCACTGCACCAGGCTGGGTTATAACCCTAAATCCTTGCGCTGTCGACAGTCACACTGGCAACCTGGGGGGTACATTCTGCAAGGAAAACCATTTTGATAGCTCTAGTTCTAGTTATGGCCCATGGTCCATTGGAAGCGAATAACAGAGCAGCTTGGGTTAGTATAATGCTAAGGGTTGTGGGCAGCTCCGAAACCGAACACAAACGACAACCAAAGGGGTTGTACAGTTCCTCCACCTCTGTTTGCCCATCCTCCTCTCTTGCAGGAAAGGGGACTAGGATGGAGATGGGTGATGGCACTTGAATGAAGCCCCGTGCAGTACGGCTGCGCGTGCTCTGGCTGGCTCCGCTGCTTGCTTGAGTTAAACCTACAGCGGAGACAGATCCCGAGGGGCTAAACCTGAACAATTTGGCCCAGAAAAACTTGGTTCATCAATTCCGACTTTTTTCTTGCCTCCGTGGAAACATTTTCTGGAAGCATCGTATAATGTCTACCTACACAAATAGCCATATAACATGCTGGATTCGCAACCATATAATTACACCTTCCAAAAGAATATATTGTAGCCCTCTAAAGACCTGAACAGGTAGGTAACAAATACTTTGATGACAAGTACTTTGGAAGGACTTCAAAAGCACTGCCTGCTGTGGGGAAGAAGAGGAACTAATCACCCTTTCTAGATCCTCTTTGACTTGTGGAAAAAAAACCCCAATAATCTCCACCTTTCTTTGCAAATCAGCACAAGGCAATACTGTCTATAGAAATCTGCTTTCTGTCCTTTCAGGTCCCCACTTTTCAGACATATCCATTTGTTGGTATGTAAAATACCTGTAAGACTCCCAATAACAACTATGCTTCCAGACCTTTATTAATCAGTAGAACTGGGAGACTGGCATATCCCAGATCGGGAAGAGAAGGATAGGGAAAAGATCTTATGAGGTCCGTGAGAACCAAAATTTGGAATATGATTCAGGATTTCTTGCAAATGTTGAACAATTGACCTGCCCATTGGACACGTGCCAGTCTGCAGCCTCATTAAGAGATTCCAGATTAATCATACGCCTCTTAGAAAGGCGTCTTAGTGAGCTTTTTCTGCAAAGACTATTGACGTGGTTCCAGTTATGTTGGACTCCAGTAAATATAGCAGCAGGATTTTTAGTGTGTGTTACAGAAAGACGTGAAGAGGTATGTCAGGCTAGTTTAACCACAATTTCGGCACCAGCCCATCTAAATCTGTTTCTAAATCAATCTAGTTCTGCTACCTCTGTGACCAAACCACACACAAAAAGGCCTTAAGAACCAAAATGATAAAACCCCAAGGAACAGCAGTTTATAATGAAAACAACAGGGCTGATAATTAAACTTCTACCAGTGGTCCAAGCTGGCAGTCAGCTCAGTTAACAAACAGTAATAGAGAGAGACAGTCCAAATTCTTTACTGTTTGTCTGTGGGACTGAGCAGCCTTGACAATGGTCCACCCTACCTCTCTAAAATGGGGTGAAAGGCTCTATTCAGGCAACAGGCAAAGCTGGTTCCATCTGGCATACTCTTCCTTTCTCATGAGTTTCCCCCTACTGATTATAAGGAGCTGTTTTATATAACCCCCCACCCACCCCATTTGCCTCTGGATTCACAGCCCGTTCCTGTCTCATTACTTCAGTTTTGATGCCCGCAAGGCATTTCAATAAGAATTAATTTCCTACCTGAGAAAGCCCTAATGTGCACTGCACAGTGATGTTAACGAAAAACAATAGGTGGTGTAGCATCTGCTTCCTGGGGTTTTGTGATTAATTGTGACAGCAGCATTAACAGTAAATACAATTATTTTATGTCAGCTGCTGATTTACAGAATATTCATCTATTTTATTCCAGTGTAGGTCATATCTATTAATCCCCAGGTGAATTTGGAAGTGGCTTCTCTAGCCACAACAATCTCTACATGATAAAGTAATACCGTGACCCGTTTTTAAAGATGTATCCTGCTCTGTGTGAATTTACAGGGGATTTTTGCAGAAAAGTTTATCGCGTGTTCTGTGCTTCATGGCTCTGCTGAGCAAGGCTAGCATTACCGGCAATTTTTTTGTGACTGGTATTTGCATAACTTGGATACCATGACTGCTGTAAGAGTTCTGTGTTTCCAAAGCTCTTCTTATCATAGGGATCTAGTATAAAATGTATTGACCTTCTGTGCTTATTGAGGGCTTACTGTTACTTACTGTTTGAGCTTCTTGCAACTTGTAATGTGTTTTATCCTGACAAAATGATAAAGAGGTAGAGAGCAGAAAGGGAGGAACTGAATCAACACGAGACAAAGTGACCTATAAGTTGCCCAAGTAATCAAGCCAGATAGCTGAAAAACAAAGACAAGTTTCCTTTTGACCTACACTGCTGCTCTCCAAGCATTGCACCCTCTTTCCAGTTTCTGCCACTGGGAAAGAATTCTTCTTGGGAATAATTTTGGATTTAACAACACATTTTTAATCGATTTTAGCATCCTTATTCAGTTTTACTTTTTTCTCTCCCCTTTGCAAAATGCCCTTCATAAAAATGGAAGTGTATTAAGATTTCTCCTTCAGTCTCCATTGCAAATAGAGACCTGAATCAACGACCTGATTTGAGCGCTATCAGTAGAGGTACATCAGATCAGGTGAGATACAGCTGATGAAAACTGCATTGTAATTTTGTCGGACAAAGCAAACTATCAGATGATCAAATACAATTTTAATTGAAGTATCAAGTCTGAAAGTATTCTGGGAAGAACCGTTTTCAGATAAAGGCAAGGAGAATTACTCAAAATATAAGGAGGGAGCTGCAAAAAAAAAAAAAGCTCTTCAGTTTCTTCAGCTCAAGGGGTTTTATGTATTTGTGAATTTTCTAAAGCATTATTTTCCTCCACTATCGCTGTCTAAAACACTGCACTCCAAAACTGTCGTCATGCATTTACATTTTTCTTTGTCACTGAGGACAGCCAGCTTGAATTAGAAGCTCTTCATAGCCAAATTCTGAAGTCTCAGGATATTAGGTCAGACGTGGCAATGGATTAAAGCAGGACTGCTCCACCCCTTCTCCCAGCCTCGCAGGGGAGGGGGTTGTAGGGCCAGGCAGCAGCTCCCGAACTGACACTGTTCCCGATTGACAGCCCTTTTTGCCTTACATCAAGCTGTCCATATCCCTTTGTCAGCTCCAGGCAAGGATGTCACCCTCTGAGATAGGGGCAGCCATGATCGGGCAAGGTTGGTAGTCGTGTCAGCCACCCCAGTTTATTCTGCCGCTGCATGGGTCTGTACGCTGCCAAAACTCTGTCATTCCCGTCTCATGGGCATCAACTGTTCGTAAAACCAGTCTACTGCTTTACAAAGTTACTCCTTCACCCCAACTTGGGGATTTGTCAAAGTCCTGAGTCACTGAGTCTCTAAAAGGCCCCACAGAGGCTCTCTGACTTGGGTTGTGGTCCCACAGCCCTCGCTGATGAGCAGCCCTGACTCATGCTGTTTGTACGAACAGGAGTGTCCCCTTCGCCGAACCGCACTTCCAAACACAAGGCAAAAGATCTGGTGGGGAATTTATTATTAAGTGCAGAACACTAAATTATGGCCCTTCAACCTAACTCACTGCTGCCCAAAATATATTTGAAATTTCATAGACTCATAGAATCATAGAATGGTTTAGGTTGGAAAGGACCTTGAAGATCATCGAGTTCCAACCCCCCTGCCATAGGCAGGGACACCTCCCACTAGACCAGGTTGCCCAAGGCCACGTCCAGCCTGGCCTTGAACACCTCCAGGGATGGGTCCTCAACAACCTCTCTGGGCAACCTGTTCCAGTGTCTTACCACCCTTAAAGTGAAAAACTTCTTCCTGATGTTCAATCTAAACCTGCCCTCTTCCAGTTTGAAGCCATTCCCCCTCATTTTTATTTCATTAAAATAGATTGTGTTCTGCACAAAGCAAGTCAGTGCTGTTAGTTGGAATTATATCTGTTATTGCCTAATACTGTACTGAAAAAAAACCCATTGCTTTTAATACACTCTTCCATGTTCCTAAAGGCTCAGGAACCAATGTCAGATGAATATACTGGATGTTCAATCACTGCACCAAATACGCTCTGCAAACTAGTCACCGTTCAAATGTTAGTGGCACCTTCTTGCATAATTTGCTATCACCAAATTGCATGCCCTTTGGGTCCTCTTAAAAGCTGAAAAGGAATGCATGGACAAGAACATGATATGATGACACCAATGTTGAAGGGATTTAATTCAATGTTGTTACTATAAATGTGGAATTTTTTTTCCCACGTTTTTAAATTTCATCAGGGAATCTTCCTAAATTCCTGCATGCTTTTCTTGGCATTTCTTTCAGTCTTTCATTTGCTTTCCCTTTTCCTTTCCTCCTTCCTTTGTCCCCTTCCTCTCCTTTTCCTCTTTCCTTTTCCCCTTCCTCTCCTTTTCCTCTTTCCTTTTCCCCTTCTCCTTTTCCTCCTCTTTTTCCTTGTTTTTCTATTCTACTCTAGTCTGTTCTACATTTTGGGTTTTTACTATTCTCTTACTTTTTATTTCAAGAAAATTCTAGACATGTGATACAGTTTTGCATGCTTTTGCTCCTAATAATAATTACGGGCCGAATTTTGCACCCTTTAAATTTCGGTGGATAAATTTGGTGTAATTCCACTGATATTAATGGAATTTAAACTGACATCAGACTCTAACCCTACATTTTAATGACTGATTTGCATGGTCTCAGCTGTGAGACAATTTGTCTTAAGCCCCCATTAAATCAGAAAACGAGTGTTTCTGACTGAGTGTGCCAATCATTCTAGCTTATCTAGTGAGAGATGCCACATGCTTTCTCCTGCTCTAGCCTTATTTTTTGACAGCTACTTATGCTACTCATTGTCTAATTGGGCCTGCCAATCCTCCCTGTACGTCCCAATCTGTCCAGCCCAGACACAAGAGTCTGAAACGTTTTTAAAATCTAAAATCTGCATACGGTTGTTGATTACAAGAGACGGGGGGGTAGGTGGGGGGAAATACAGCCTAGATGTGACAACGTGCTTACTTCTATGTGATTATTGTTCAGAAAAACAAAGAATTGCAAATATTAAAAGAAGAAATTACATTTGAGTACTTGGGCTTTCTGACTATAAGGGGAGGAAGGGTGCTACAGACAGGACAAAAGCCAAATTTCCTTCTGAGACTTTCATACAGGCACTAACGGCTAAGTCCTGCCGTTTTTTGCTTGCCACACTGTGAAAGAGGAGGAGGTAAGACATCTTCCCAGGTAGTACCAAATGGTAGGAGATTCAGCTTGCCAACGTGCCCCGATGCACTGTGTATGGTTTCTGGAGGAAGAGGATGTCCTCACACGTAGCAATGGCTGGTAGGTTGGGATCTGCTTTGCCTCCATGCAGAGAAACAAGAAGTTCACCGTGCCAGGTCCCGCTGTGAAATCCTGCTCGCCGACATCAGGATTCCCTCCGTGGAGGATACATCTGCCAACCTCTGCTTAACCTTACGCTTGCGACTTGCCAAACAGCACGCCAGCGTTTGGACTACAGTTTCTCAGTGGGGCTGGCAGAGCTCTGACATCCACTGGGACCTGGTCCAAAGCTCATGGGATTGAATGAAAAAAAAAAAAAAAAAGTCCATTTATTTCNGATCTCGGTGGCTTTGGATCTGTCCTTTTGCTCATCTCCTTTGATGATTTATACAACACTAACATGCATATCTCACTTCTGAAGCACACAGAGCACATGGTTTTAATCTCACCATTTCCCTGGTGACAGGGAAGGAAGTGTGCTGGCAGCTAAGACACTGAAAAACACTCATTATTCTGTACATTATTATTACTTTTTACTTCCCCACGGAAGGCAGAAATTACAATGAAAAATCACAAATGTTTTGTTTTACAGTCTTTGACTGCCCTTAAAGGCACAGTAAAATATTACAAAGTGCAAATTTTTGGGTGTGTGGAAAAATGATGAGAATGTTTTGTATCAAAATGGGAGGTAAGAGAACTTTAACAACTAAAAGCCATTGCTAAACAAATGACCCTTTTCCCTAGAAAAAGCTTAGAGAGGGAATCTTTCTGATTTACCAGGGAATTCTCTTTTCAGATTGGAAGGTGAGAACATTTCATCCTTGTGAAGGCTTCGTTTGTAAAATCAAGATTACTGGGCCATTGGCAGCAGCGCTCTACTAGTTAGGCTGCTCCAGACCAAGTCCTACAGTAACGGTGGCCACAAACCAAACTTAAAATAAGCCACAACTCAAGATTCCTCGTGTCCTGAAGAGCAGTTTCCAGGGGCAGCCAGGGGTTGCTACGCCGAGTGTCTGGCTGTCAGACCCAGTACCCCGTGCAGTTCTCCAAGGGATGCCCCCACAGCACCCGAGTTCATGGATCCAGAGCACCTCCTGCCCATCGGAGAGACCCACAAACCACCAGTCGCTTTCACAAAGCAGGAGGGATGCTTTGCTATATTTTTAGACTTTTCATTCCGGTCCAACACCTTTTTCCTTCTTTGTTTCCTCACTGGCTAGTGCGATTTTTTCAGCACTAGATGTCAGTGTGGACTTGCGATAGCAGATTGCTCTGTATTTTTCCTTTAACAAGAGAGGAAGAATTGCCGTCCAGAATGAATCCAAGTCTCTCCAGCCTCATGATGAGCTTCCTACAAAACAGGTCTTTTCTTTACTCTTTGAACTCCATGTGGAAAATGCAGAACTGCATTCTGTCCTTGACTGGGATTAATATGGCTGTAAAAGGGCCCTATCCATTTTGTGATCATATCATGTCTGAGTTAAAGAGGAGATACGGTGACTCCGGAGGAAAAGCTTTGTTTGGAAAACAGTAGAGAAAAAGAAATGGTTCTGAATTATCTCGGTAAGTCATGACTCTGCTAAAATAGTGTTGCACAGGTGCTCCACAGGGATGGTTAATCCTGTATCTACCAGTCCTCATCTCAACAAGAACCTACTGACAAGACTAAGTCTTTGCATTCCTACCGTCTAGAAAGACATTGCATCATCTAGAAATGTTTTGCTGCACCAGACTGTTACAAGGACTGTTCTAACTTGAACCTAATTTATTATTTGCCTGGCGTTTTCTGAATACTGAACTGAAACCAGCCTGGGGCAGAGGAACCAGCCAGGAAGTGTATGCTGGCTTTCTGAAGTGGTAAAATTACTGGTTTCTATCACTCTCTGGGAAACACTTTGTTTCTTTAAGAAATTTAAGACCCCAGTCTAAATTGTGAGTGGTGCCTGTGCTGTTATGGGAGGGCTAAAGAAGATGCATGAAGCACCCCAAATCCCCTCATTTTGCAAGCAGCCATCTAGAACAAGACACTGCTCCTCCTGCGCCTGGAGAAGTACAAATCGGGGAAGGGCAGAGGGCGGAGAGGAGGAAGCGGGTTCACAATTCTGATTTCTCATCTTTTACTTTCATGGGTTCCGGCTTCTGTCAAGTGGACCTGAGCCAACACGACAGATGGAGCCTTTTACACCACCCTCGTGCTTGGTTTACACCAGGCGTGATGCACAGAAGCCGAGGCAGAAAACGCTTCTGGCAGAGAACGCGAAGCAGAGCTCTCTGACATTCCTCCCGACTCGGTGTAGTTGAGGCTGCGATCTAGGCCTTCAGAAAAATCCAGTTAGGTGCTTTTGTGCTCTTCACTATGTATTAGTCAATAAAATATTACCCTGATACATACAATAGTATGCCTCGTTCTTATTATACTTTAAGGTTGCTGCTGTCCCTTTGACTTCTGTTGCACAAAGTCACTGCAACACACGCGTGATTGCCCAAGTAGCTGTGCTTAAAAGCCTTATGAGTAACTACCCAGTGTGTTTTTGTTTCTCATTATTAGGCTTATCAGTAGCAGACGGTAAGTAGGAGGCTATAGAATATTAAAAGAATAGTGCTTAAAACTATCAATTGAAAATATTAGCAAATACTGTGCAAAAATAAGGACAAAGGTATTTTTTCTCCTGGATTCTGAGAAGTTAAGGTGCTATTTGGCAGATAATACAGAACCTAAGAGAACACAAATTGTACTTGGCAAATCTAATGTCACATGGCTCTACCACCTGCTATCATTCCTACGTATTTCACTTTGTTATTGTTTCTGTAACACTGTTTTCCATTTACTCACCTCTTTCTATAGATGTCTAGCATTCAAGCAATTAGTACTGCTAATGAAAGACGTATGCTGTGAAAGAGCTTGTCTGCAACCAGCTTCTGAAGACTGATTTACCTGTGTAATGTTCACTGTGTCAAGACTTGAAGTGCCTTCTTTATTAACTATCAGGAATTGTTCAGATAAGGCTCTCTGAAGCCAGCTCCCTCTCTAGGTGCAGAAGGGTTTCGTGGTCTCACACTCTACATTGCAAAGCAAAACAGTGTAATTCAGGAATATACCTTGAAAGACTATCATTATTTCCCTCTGCAGAAGTAAGGGGAGGTGAGGCGATCAACAGTCCTCCCCCGACTCCTGAATCCACATTCAGCTGGCAGTGCTGGGTGCTGATACACGAGATCTGAAAACAAGAGAGAGTAAACATACTTCCCATCTGTTAGTTTGTCCTCCACCCCCTCTTCTTAGAAATCACAGAAACAGAAAAATTAGCTGGATGGGACCTTTATGTGTCAACTCATCTACCCCCGGACTCCTATACCCACAAATCTGTGTATCACGCCTTGCCCAGATAAACATGTATTGATGTCACTTCATTTATGCATTGGTGCAAATACCTTCAGTGTAGATATGGGCATAGTCTGAGATGCTATTTGTCTTCTGTCATTCCTGGAGCATATAATAAAAATGGTCTGCACGGGAACTTCTGAAGACAGTGTTGGGGGGGGCTATAGATGCGTGAAAGGTGGGGAAGCTCGACAATGGGATAATTCACACAAAGCTGATAACAAAAAACCACAAACAAGTAAAACCAACACAGTTTATTAGAGAACCAATAAGAACACTGGCCTGATTATGCACTAAAATGACAAATTCATATAAATGACATTTAGTATTGCATCTGATTACCCATAAAGGTACTCAGTGGCTACGATCATGCAACTGTGAATTTAGAATAGCTCAGAAATCATGGTTAATACTCTTTCCTATTAAAATTGTTACACTAAAGTGTATTTCTTATAGTACTACTTTATAGCATGTGGTAATGGAGTGCACAGCACAAGTTGCCATTTCTTCAAGTAAGTTATTTCCAAGTATTTCTTCCTGTGCAAAATGGTCAATCAATAAGTCCAGTCAAAATGTCAGATTATTTTTAAGACTATGTTATCTTTTCTGTGAGCATCAGTTTTCTCTACAGGTAACTCCAGTGTACAAAACACAGCGTATTGTTTACAGCATGATAGAAACTTCAGAAAAGCATAAACTTCAAACAAAAGATAGATGGTTTTAAACAGAATTTTTATAAAGCAAGGATAAACTTCCTTATCCTTGTAAGCAACACCACACATTTCCAGAATAATTTTAGGACCCAAACCTTGAGCTTTCTGAGCTGCTTATTTTTTTTATTCCGTGAAGACTGATCACAACATGTTGCAGGACTGTTTTCCATGCATCAGTGTAAGCATATGCACAAATCCTCATAGGGTTAAAGTCAACATGTACAAAGATTTATTCAAGGCAAAAAAAAAAAATAATACCTAAGGTACTGGATAATAGCATCTCCTACATCTCTCAAAACATCACTTACCAGCTGGAAATACACTGATACCAAAATATATCTAAAAAGATGCCTACAATAGGTTTATCTATAATTCGTAGTCATACTGTCAGGGATAATATGGGACCTATTTTCCTTAGCTTACTCTAGCTGCAGATGCAAGGCATGTGTATTTTACACATCTTATTTTAGAGGGATAAAATATTTTAGATGTTTTGCTTTCTCTATGAGCAACTGAACACTTCAGAAGTCTCTATTTTCGGTATCTGTGAAGAAGTGGTGTGCAGTGCTATTTATTTTAAACAGCTAACATATACAGTAATGTAAAAACTGCACTGATCTCTTTAAACCACAACGTGCACCTCCAGTTTGGTATCTGATCAGAAAATCTAGTTGTCCAAACCCTATTAGGAGCCCACAAATTTATTATAAAATTAAGCTGTACATTAAGAGCGTGTGCCATTGTTTTTTAAACCATTCTCCTTCAGAAATGAGTGCCTGATCAGTTCTTAACAGAACGTAAACCTCTGGCTGGCTCCGTTAGTTCAGGGTCAGATGCTTTTGTCAGAAATGAAACCTCACTTGAAACCTTGTTTCAGCATGCCTGTAAAAGCCACCAAAGAAGGGGGCAGGAGGGAAGAGGGAGGATGATCTGCCTCCATAACCCACTGTTGGGCAAAATTCAGACCCATGTTCCATTTATCAGCACACATTTTCCAAAACATGCAATATTATGAATTTACAGCTAATTTTGTATGCTTAGGGCACACCTGACACCTGGTCTTTTCCAGGAAACTGGTCAAGAAACAAGTTCATTATTTTCACTTGCTGATAGACAAGGTAGCGTAACCAGAACTAAAGAGGAGGTATGCAGCTTATAACAAAGAACAGTAAGTACATTTGCCTGTCTGAACCAGTTTTTTTCCACTATCCTGGACAAGGAACAAGAAGGTTAGTTCCTTTTTTGTGCTTATTTAATTATGAATAAGATTCCCTAGATATGTTTCTACAGGAATAATAACAGCATTCACCCATAGAGGCCTATAGAAGTAAATTTTTATATAACTATCTGCTTTCCACAGAGTCCTTGAGATTTGCGGAAATATGATCATCAGCAAGATGTTCTCCTTTCTCTCTGCACTGTTTCCTCTTGTCACTGGTTATCTTCTATGCTGGGTAGGAAATTGAGATTTTTATGCAAAGTACTTCTGGAGTGTACTAACGAACAAATGGGTGGAAATTACAGTGCCAGGTACTTGCCTCTACAAGACTTAACGGCTAGTAGACAGTCATTTGGTAGCTGAAATGTTAGCTTGAAAACCTAACTGTACTGTTGGCTATATAAAGCAAATTTCCATACGTAATAGAATTTCTACTCAACCATTTATAAGAGTGACCATGAAGGATGGAGGGGAGAAAGCCGGCTCAGAAGCATGTCACATTGCTTTTCTGAAGATGTAGGTGTTCTTTGAGGTATGTGTCCTGTTTAGACTCACACTTGATAGTGAGAGCACTGCAAATATATGTCCTAGATGCAAAACAAAAACTGAAGCCTGCCGAAAAAAGAAAATCACATCGCACTGGGAACAGCCACGCTCTCTGGGAAGGGAACACAGGTTTCCTGTTGTTGTGACTTCCTTTCTGTGAAATATTCTATGCTGTTAAAGGTAATTTTCTGATTGTAGGACTGAGTAACTGTTAGGATGTCATGAGGGCTTTTTTTCCCCCATAGACTTTATCATTTAATCCTAAATTGAATAAAAGGCTTTTCACAGTCAAATATAATCTATATTTAAGACCCGCTCAACTCTTAGATCTACTGTAAAGAAATTACAGAAAGTACCGCGGTACTGTGTAGCAGTGTATTATTTTCAAAATGCTGTTTATTCTAGCAGCTGACCAGCTCCACTAGTACTCAGTAGTGGAAATTTTAAAAACTCCATAAAACTCTGAGCATGCTGTCCTCTAAACCTGCTCCAATAGGGCTGAACATGCCACAGGCATTCTGTGAGCGGCAGAAATTATGAGTCATGTCTGCAACATCCTTTGCCCATGAGGATTCTTGGAATCTAGCAAGATAGGAATTCCTACGGTAGCTTTCCGTTCTGCGGGAACATTAATAGGATCTGTACCTTCTACAGGACTGCTTATTTTCTATACTGTTAGTGTCTCTGAGAGATTTGGCTGAGGCTGGCAAAGGATTTCAAAAGTAACCGGTAGTAGAGAAGACAGCATATTCACACTGATTTTCTTTCTGTAGGAAACTGAACTAGAAAATGCTCATGCTTTATCTACCTTGGGGTATCTACCACTGCTACCAGAGACTGCAGCTTATCATTCACAAGTGGGGATGGCATACCTTGGGACGGCAGATTATCGACCCCAGCTGTCTGCCCAGCACCCAGCACACAAAAGACCAATCTGTTCATGAGACAGCTGTGGAATCACTGCCTCTTGCTGAAACCGGCAATGTTTTACAGTAGCATCCTCTAAACGGGGTTCAGATTATTCACAGAGTGGTTCAGCTATCCAGGAAAGCGGTGTCAGAACAAAGTGTTAGGGCTGGTCACCTTCTCTGCCATCCCAAGCTACGGTGCCTCTTCTTGCAAATTGAACTGTGAGCTGCACTGATGCCAGAAAGCGACTGCATGCAGTTGTAATATAGATGGCGAAAGAAGGGGGAAAGGGAGGCCTTTGCACTTATTCCTATCGGAGGATAAGTACTAAAGACACCATATGTGTATATGTAATGTGCATGCTACATTTGTACATTACATATACATAATACATGTAATGATTACACATACATGCGATATGGATAGTACAAATGTTACATAATACTTTGTATATTAAGGTTTTGATCTGTTTTATTGTATTAATTGTAAAATAGCTTGACAACTATGTGATTGTGACACGTGCATGAATACAGTTGGAACCCTTACCTAGACTGTATGATGGACAGTCCCAAGATAGTGTGTAGCACTGCTTCATGGTGACATACCTTATCTTAGAGCAGACGATAATTCATAAAAACAAACAGTTTACCTTGGATGACAGATTGTAGGAATCATGTTCGTATAAATTCAATGTGTATGACATTCAATAGCTCATAACTTGAAAGAACAAAATAATTTTATGTTTCTGACCGGTTTGTCATGAGCAAACCGAGCCTGTTATCCACATTGGTATATTTCACAGGGCCAAAATTTTCGGCTGTTAGTTAATCCTTGTATAAAGCTCTCGTCAATAATAACAGGAGTTTTTTTTCTCTGAGCAAGAGACCGAGGTCTACAGGATTTTCCTATACCGCCTGTGACCAAAACATTTAAGAGATTTTCATCCTTCTTGTCCAGCTTAGACCCCCGCATATACCACGAGAACCGAGACCCGCGGCAAACCGCCCAGGTTGGAAGCCCCCTAACCCGGGAAAGCTCCCGACGGGGCTAAGCGGCCCTTGCACCAACCACCCCGCCAAACCCAGGCTGGGGCAGCGCCGGGCCGGGCCCTTTCGCCCCCCAAGCCGGTGCGCGGCCCAGCTGAGCCGCTGGCAGCCTCGCCCGCCCGGCGGAGCCCCGGGGCGCGGAGCTCGGCCATCCGGGCGCTTGGCTGCAGCGGCAACGGCAAACCCAGCAGCGGCGCGGCAGGAGGGCGACCCTTCCTCGGGCGGGCAGCGCCCCGCGCTCAGTCACCCCGCTCCGCTGCGGCCGCTCCTCTCCTTCACCTGGCGGGACTCCACACTGAAGCGCGGCCCCAGGGGGAGCCGCCGCCGCCTCCTCCTCCTTGCGCCCGGTGCTCACGGGCACCACCAACGGCCGCCCCCAACGGCCGCCGCGCGCGCCCGGCCCGCAAACCCCACAGCTCGCCTTCTGCCGGCGGCAGTTTGGCTGTTAACTCCTTCCTCGCCGGGGCGGCCGCTCCGGCGCCCCGCGGGCTTTCCCTGCCAGGCGAGCACAGGCAGCCGACCCCCCCGCCCCCTCTTCCGCCGCGTTCCCCCCGGCAGGTTCTCGCCTCGGCCCCGCGCTCCGAGCGACCCCACCTCGGGGACTTTCCCTCCCGCGGGGAGCGGGGCTGGTAGCCCCCGGGGCAGCCTCGCCCAGCGCCCGCCTTGGCACTGCCCCCGCACCTTGCGTGAGGAGAGGGGCAGGAGGCAGAGCGGGGGGGGGGGGGAGGGGGNAGTATGGCGACACGGTAGAGGAGCGGCTGCGCCGGGGTGACCGCCCCCTCCCGCCTCCCTCGGCACAGGCACGGCGCGCCGCGGGCGAGCGAGCGGCCTCGGCGGCGCTGCTGCCGCCGTTGCCCCCCACAGGGCTCAGCGGCGGCGGCGGCGGAGGAGGAGGATGGCGGCGGCGGCGGCGGTGGTCACGGTGGCAGCGGGCACAGCAGCAGCAGCAGCGGCGGCGGAGCCGAGCGGCCGCGCGGCGGGAGCCAGCACCGTCCCGAGCAGCTCATGGTGGCGCCCCAGACCCGCGAGCAACGGCCGCGCCGGGGCCGCCAGCTGAGCCGGATCCCGGCGGGCGGCTCTCCCCTCTCGACACCGACCCACCGAGCGACCCCTTCCTTTCCCCCGACGCTCCCTCTCCCCCCTCCCCGGCGCGACCCGCGCCTCGGATCGCCCCCGCCGGGGCCGGACTCCCACCGCCCCCGGGCGCCGCGGGGAAGGCGGCGGCGAAGGGCACCGGGCAGCGCCAGGCGGCGGCGGGACCATGGGCGCGAAGCAGAGCAGCCCCACTGCCGCCAACGGCCGCACCCGGGCGTACTCGGGCGGGGATTTACCTTCCTCCTCCAGCAGCAGCAGTGGCGGCGGCGGCGCTAACGGGACCGGCGGGCGCTCGGCAGGCGCTGGCGGGCGGTACGCGCACCTGGCGGCGGCGGCGCCTCATGCCGCTCCCGGCGGCGCGACGGCGGCAGGAGGAGCGGCGGCGGCGGCGGGGGGTGCCGCGGGGTCGGCACCCCGGAGCAGGTCCTTAGGGGGGGCCACCGCCTCCGGGGCCCGAGCCGCGCAGTCCGCCTTCAACATCCCCCACAGCAGCGGTCCCTACGGCTCGCAGGACTCGGTCAACAGCACCCCGGAGGAGGGCGGCCGGGAGCGGCCCGCGGGGGGCGGCGGCGGCGGCGGTTCCTCCGGCGGGCCCCGGCTAGTGATCGGCTCGCTGCCCGCTCACCTCTCGCCGCACCTGTTCGGAGGTAAGGGCCGGCGCGGCGGGAGGGTTTAGCCGCCTCTCCCGCTGTTGCGGGGCTGGGGGCGCGGAGTGTGGGGTGTCGGGGGAGCTCCTTCTCCGGCTCCCGGCCCGGAGGTGGGACGGGTAATGAATCATCACTTTGGGGAGAACGGCGGCTCTTCCAAGGCTTGCGCCCGCCGGAGGGGGGACACGGTTTGGGGGG
>VUYV01000059.1:4731629-4796025 GCA_008711295.1 Anarhynchus alexandrinus
GGGGGGGGGCTCAAGCCAGCCGTCTCCTATTGTTTGTAACGAGAGCTGTGGAAGGGGGAGGTTAAAAATGAAACAAACCCCGCGGCGGTGCGGTCGGGACGGCGAAGAGGAAGCGGAGCCTCTCCGGCCGGCGACTTTAGACTATAATAGCTGTAATCAGTGCCTGTGTAAATACTCTTGCCTACTACTTACATAATTAGAATTTAATTGGATCATGTGTCTCCGCCGTTTATTCTAAAATCGGACCAAACCCCTCTTTAAGGCACTGATTAATATGTGGTTGATGCTTATTCCTCTTTCTAAGTTCTCGGTTCTCAAAGTCTATTAAGAAGAACAGAAGTTAAAGTAAGTTTCTTTGTTTATTTCCCCCCCAAGAGATGAGTAGAGCCGGATAGTTGTCCGTGTCGCTCAAGTACAGGCTTGCAGCACCGGTACCGTGTGATCTTGAGGATGTGCTCTTGAGGCAGGAGAAACACTCGGCTAAACTCTGAATTAACCAAGAAGCTGAGGCCCTTTAAGAGGCGTATTAAACGTGGAGCAAGTTGTCATAGCTTTTTGTGTCTCCTGTGATATTGAGATGAATAGGGCTGGTATAGGACTTGCGGTTTACTGCCTGTGTTCTTTACCTTAAAGTTAAAAATCTGCCTGTAAGTTGCCTGCTGCTTTCAAAGTTGCTGCCTACTTTCAGTACTGCTTATTCTAAAGGTCATTGTTTGTGTAAGTCAAACATTAAGGTGCAAGGTGACTTTTTTAATGGATCCATTCTCTTGATAATTCTAATGTGTGTCTATATATACACGTATTATTATCTGCCTAATATACTAACCAACTTCCCAAAAAGCTTTCTTTTGGGAAAGAGAAGGCTAATGTAAAATTCCTGTGTTTCTGTATTTTAGATAATCCATTTGTGAATACTATTTGTAGCAGACTGGGTTTTCTTCTTTTCTATAATGCAACCTGTTTTTAGCCAAAGCAGAGCTCTCTTTGGTCTGACCCTCATAGGGTGTGCAAGGTTTCTGTCACGTGGCCTGCCACCTAATATGTCGTTGGTGTGTTGACCTGAAGACAGCATAGCTGTTACTTCCTAGGTCTAAAACTGTCTCCTCCCAGCACAGTGGTTGAATATTAACAGAAAGCTGTCAAGACCTATTACAATAAAGGAATATTTGCCCTTAAGAAAGAAAACATAACTGTTCTCATAGTACCAAGCTGCTCAATAGGAGTGCTTTGTTGCAGGGATGCTCATTATGCCATCAAGGTTGCTTGTGGGGGAAGAAGGTGCATGCGTTTCTCTCAGTGATGAAAGGATGCCTTACCACAGAGTACTGTGCAGTTCGTGCTAAGCACAAGGGAATCATTAAAATATGTAGCCAGTTGTTGCTCAAAGGTAAAACTTTTTTTTTTCTCTTTGCTTAAACATCGTCTTGCAACCTGCCTTGCTGCCAGGAGGGAGTGGATTAAATGTAAATGCAGTGATGAGGATCAATAACCATCTGCTTATTCAGATGCATGAAGGTCTCTTCAGAATAACTCTGAATTTGATCGTAATTTTCTATAGCATGTAATAACCTATTAATTGCTGTACTACACCATATTTTGTCTTTTGCAAATCTCTGAAATTGGCATTTTAAAGAGGATATAGGCTGAAATGATGCAAAGCTTGTTGCTTTCCCCGGTGAGGAAAAGTGTCAGGAGGGGTACACTCTTTTCATCTACTGACTAATAAATGAGGAATGCCATATGTTAGGGGTTTGAGTAGCAAGTTTCAAAATACACTGTCCTTATGTGGTCACAAGATGGTCATGAATCTACTTGATTTTTCTCTTCTAAAAATCTTAGTATTTCTTATCAGGATGAATAACTGTTTAATCATAATACTGCAACACCTGTGAAGAAGGCCTCACTTGAAACATTATTCTTTTTTGCAATTTAAATATTCTGTGGTATCAGTAATACATTCTACCACATCACATTGAATGTTGGCCTCCTTATTTAGTTGCATGCTTTGTGTTTTCTTGATTCCTTGTAATAATTAGATGCTGGGAATGAGTAGCCCCACTGGAGATCATACGTTTAGTAGGATCAGCATGATGAAAAATAACTTGAAGCATTGTTTTTGTCCTGATGGTAACTAGCTCAAGCTTGTCTAGGTGTGGTATCTGGCACTTATCTTGTGTATCATAAGCATGCTTGAAGTCCCCTCCCTTGTTTTGTAACTTGCAAATTAGCTGAATTGTTTCCTTTTATATTGAAAACTACTGAAATTAATTTTGAGATTTAGCATAGCAATTCTATGAAAACTAAAATAAAAAAGAAGTACAAGAATAACTTCCATAAGTTGAACTGAATCTCCAACTATTTGTTTTTAGGCATACTGCTTGGCTTCATCAATCAGTGACATGTGGGTGTTGCATTTATTAAATTACTGTAATTAATTTGCCATTAGTGAATTACACTCTATTGTCACTTTTACTGAGCAGCTTTGCATACTGAAGTAATGTATAAATACTAACTCTCTAGTGTAACAGACTTAAATCCATACTATGCTTGTTAATATGCCATTTGAATGAGAATATAAAATGTAGTATGTTATTGTATGTTAACATATTGGAAAGTATGATCAGTTATTTATTGTGTTCCTTTAATAAGAACTGCAGTTAACAGCAGCCTTTCCTGCCTGTAAGGGTCTGATGTTCCTGTCTGACCTCAGGCTAGTGCCTTTATCATCAAAGTACATAGTAAATGTACACCAAAGTACAGAGTAAATACTGCTCTGTAACCTTATGTCTCATCTCAGGGAGAGTTCAATTCACTGAATAACTGGGGCTTTGGTCTCACAAAAAAAAAGAAATATATATGTGTTTAACTTTGTGCTGCAAGCATGCCTGGAGTAGGCTTAGAGCATTAAGCAGAGTGAGACCCAAATTCCATAAGATCTTACGGCACTCCCAGATGGAGAGGCCAAACTTGCACGTGACATTCAAGCTTTCTTGCAACACAGTGCCAAGTTCCAGCTTCCTTTAAGGTGATAACACTGTTATCGGGAATTTTGACCAGTGGTTTCCCGCTCTGTTCCGCAGTGAATGGGACTTCCCCTCTCTCCCAGCCCCAAAGTAAATATTCTTACCTCCTGTTAAGAACAGCGTGTAGAAGAGTTGGCCCTCAGATCCACAGTTAGTTTTTCCACTGTGTTTTTAGGCAGTAAGTATTCCCGCGTAGACTGTCAGCACTGCAGCAAAGCTACTGCTGTAGTTACAATACAGCTTGTTTTTGTCAATGATGCTTGCAGCAATCGGTTCATCTAAAAATGGACTGTCTTTTGGAATTTTCTTTGCTTTGGGTAATTGCTGATGTGTTACTTCCGTCACTTAAAATGTTGACAGCTCCTCAGAACCCACTTCATATTTGTGATTCTGTTTCTGGGTGGTCACAACAAGGAGAATTCCAGGTGAAAACACTTACTATAAGTATCCTTCTGATGTTCAAATTTGAATCTCTTTTTGGGAATATTGTTATACGATGAGAATAAAGCCTTTAAATATTTTTTGTCTTTAAAAGTCTCTTAGGGAAGAATATGTAAAAATTCAACTGAAAAGGAGCAGAAACGTTACATATTGAGTCTTTTAAATTTCCACATAATTTCTTCATTCAAGTTGATTGAGCAGAAACTGTACAAGTATTGTACAAAATCTGCTTGTGTTATAGTAATATACAATTTTATGTGATGTATTTATAGACAGGTTTTTAAATACATAATGTTGTCAGATACAATTGTTTACAGCTTTCAGCCCTATGTCGAGACTTGGAGTAATAATTTGGAGATTAAGTTGTGTCTATTCAGTGTTATTAGGAGAAGAAAGTTTGTTACATTCTTCTCAAGCCAAATAATGATCAGGCTTTTTTATTAATTACTTTACAGTGCAGGATTTATTGCCAGTTACTATGTTGCACTATGTAACGTTATAGCTATGTTATAGCATTTGTTTGTAGTAAAAACTGGTAGAAACATTAAATGAATTTTTCGTTCTATAGAAGAAAGTTCACAGAAGCCTCAAGTTATAACCTGAATTACTTGTTGGATTGTGGGAAGCAGATATCAGTAGAGGAATGATGTGAAGTCTCAGAAAATAAGTTTTTTAGACATCTCAAACTGTCTAGAAAGCCACATCTTGTTTTGTTTTCCATCTGATCTGTTTAGTTATATGGTACATTTGAGTATGTTCTGGACGTTCTCTTCATCTTTCTCACACCTTTGCAGGAGGTACGACTATCTTTTGATCACTTCCTTGCCCTTCACTCCCAGTATCACACAAGTACTATTGCTTTTAGAAATTGTGAAACTCTTAAACACTTCAGTCTTCAATGCTGCTCCTGTTTTGCCAGCCAAAGTTGTAGCTCTGAGGTCTTTGCCCCCTGACTTGGGAGAAGTGTTGGGAAGCGTGCTTTGCAACGAGACTATTCGGATATCCTGTGTGTGAATCATATAAGAAGCAGCGAAACTTGCTATTGTAGTTTCAGCCTGTACACCTTGGTACTGCTTGACATACCTTCTTTTCCTGGCAGTTGGAATTTTTTTTTTTGATGTTTGAGGAAGGCCAGTGAATCTTTGATACAATATGTATTTCTCTAAATTACTTCCTAACAATTCAGAATGAGGAAAGAGTGCAAGGATTCAGTGTAATAAAAGCTATAACTTTTCCATACAAATTCTGCCTTTTTTTTTAGAGGTATGATAACACCACTATTTGCTGTTGTGAACACAAAAAAATCTTATGTAAATTTTCAGATAGTCTTGCTGTTCATAAATCTTCCAAGGTGTAGAGCAGGGAAAGCTAAGAGGCTGTCTCTGCTTTGGTGTTTTGATTTGTTTCTTTTCACTTGGCTGCACCAATGAAACACAATCATATCCATGTTTGTCCACTTTGCAAAAATGGGAGCAATAACAGTGAGAGGCTGGCTGAAGTCTGCTGATTGTAGAAGAAGGTTAAAATGGAGACCAGTTTAGGAGCTGAGAGAAATACAAACATCTCTGTACACATACAGATAACTTCACAACAACCACAGATTGGGGGTAAGATAGGTGTGAGCCTCATTTTCTCTTCAGTTATAACTATGAGTTGACTCCAAAGAGAGAAGAATCACTTCAGCAGTCGCTGAAGATAAAGGAGGTTTTGGAAATGTATTATCATTGCATTAACCGAAATACAGATTGACAAATCCAATGTGTTAGGAAAGCAGACCAAGGATAAAGTCTATTGATAGGGAGTTTCAGAAGAGGTGTTCTGACAGATGAATTTGAGGAATCCAGTCCCTTTTCAGGGTCTTGCTGTTCCTATATTTAGTGGACTCTTCTGTTCCTGCATACATGTAGTGGGCAGCATACAGTTCCTTGCTGGCAGCAGAGACATAAACTCTCCTAAGGAGTGGATGGGAGACAGAAAAAAGAAGCAAAAAGTCCACCACCACCACCACCCACCTGCTCCAGCTTAGTCAGGAGGCTGGTTTTAATCTCAAATGTTACATATTTGGACAAATGAGCTAAAAGAACTCAATGAGCACTGTTTGGATCTTCTGGTAGTACTAGTGAAGCTCATGGGAGCTGTGTTGGGTTTCCATCAGTTAAAGAGGGAGCCAAGTCTCTGTGATGGTGAGAGGCTTGGGGCACTGGAGTAAAGACTGAGAAAAGTGTTAGAAGATCTTTGAGGCACTTCTTTTTCTTCTCCTCCTACTGCCTGGTAAACAAAAGGGAGTAGGAGAAGCCAAATTATAAAAATGGCAGTACTACATTTAGGGGAGAAATGTAAATAGTTAACGGTCTGAAGAAAAGGAAACAGCCTAATTGTAATGGCATATATAAATATTTCTTTTGGCTATCAAGACAGTGATAATACCTGATTGAGCCTTTGTAGCGCCAGTTCAAACAAAGGTTTTGTCTTTACTGTCTTCTGAATACCAAATCCAACTCTGATATCCTGACAGTGTGCCTCTCCTCATGTTCTCTCACATAATTGCAGACTAGTCTCCAACAACCTCCCAAGTAATTTCTTTGTCTTATAAAGAAAGCCTTTTGTCACTGCTAGAAATTCAACACTATTTTTAAAACACATTGCCTACCCATCTGTTTGGGTAAGTTCTTCTCTCCTGTTCCTGCCAGCTGCTCATGGAAAACTTCATCATGTAAAAGTTCTTGATATACTGTCTTAGCCTTGCATGAAACTTTTAAGTTTTGAATAATGTTATGAAGGTTTTTGGGTAGGTTTTCCCTGCTTTTGCAGATGTATGAACCAAATTTATATTATTTTCAAGACTTTTCTGCAGTGTGTCTACTGTTCATTAGTGGTTTGATTAGTTTCAGGAGAGATGTATGGTCATTTCTACAGATAGTGTTCATTTACTATGGTAATGGAACGTGTTCTTGCAGATGTTTAACCTGTGAAAAGAAACAGTGAGAAACCTTTGAGTGCTCTGAGTTTTTATTTTGGAATTTCTTTAAAGACATGCATCTTATACATCAAAAGAAAGCAATTTGTGTAAAAACCACGTTTACCTGAGTAAAACCAGAACAGCACTTCATAGGCATCCAGGACAGTGTTTTTGCTGTCTACGCTCTGGTTAGGTATTTCCTAAACAAGTGCCTGTGTTCCCAAGGCCACGTTTCCTTTGTAAATGATCATTGTGACTTTCATAAGGATTTCTTGGTGTGCATCCAGAGCTGTCTGGTGTCTGTTGTTTGGTAGGCTTCAAATTCCTGACACTTGCAAAAATGAGAGGATAAGCCATAGTAAGAGCGGAGCTGGTTCTCACTTTCCCTTGGCTCATGCTTCTGTTCCTTGCATGAAGATTGCATAGTGTTGACCCGGAGACATCAGGAAGCACACAAGAAAATCTTGTAGGGCTCAGAATGTCTGACTACCTGCCGAAGAGAATAAGAAGCGTTGTATGGGATTCGATTCCATTACTCTTAGTCTTTAGGAACTGACCTACCTGGGTGTTTTCTTCTTCCTTGTCTGCTCTGTCTAAAAGTCAGACCACCACAGCGTGTGAATAGTCCCCAAAGGGTGGGTGTGCTGCATACCATTGTGGATATTTTTAGTAGATTCTGTTTGCTGACCGACTTAGTGTGCTATAAATACAGAGTTCTCATCTGGCATGCACTTTGCATGTCTTCTAGTAACTTATAATAAATTCACCTAAGAATAATGGCAAGAAAAAATGAGCTGTTACGATATATTTTGCTTTTCATACGAAGTGTTATTTATATAAAGCAATTGTTTAGCAACATTTTAACTGTAAATGGCTTTTCAAACTAATGGTGTTCCAAAACACTTCCTAGTGGGGCTACCATAATTAGTCCCTATGTCAGATTGATTTATACTGAAATTTCATTACGGATTTAAAAATTGAAGGTGGAGTTTTTAGATATGAGAGGTTAGTTGAGCATCTGGAGTAGTACCAATGCTAGTAAATAACATTCTGTGTTATGTCAGTTCTAGCGTGTTGCCTGAATGTGCATAAAGGCTCTTCTGTGGGGAAAAATGACGCTTAAGTTATGATTCTCCTGGAAAAGATTTTCATAAAGTGTAGGTGTATATACATTTGCTTGAGTTGAAATATAGTTCAGGCACTTACTGTGTTTTTGAAATTATTAGGACTCAATGCAAAAAGAGGAGGGACCCGTGTCTTATTAAAATACAAATGCATCTGTCTTCAAGTATTGAATTTGACACAAAATTGAAGGATGGGTTCTTGCTGAATTGTACTGAGCAT
The DNA here is from genome assembly GCA_008711295.1 of Anarhynchus alexandrinus. Classification (NCBI taxonomy): domain Eukaryota; kingdom Metazoa; phylum Chordata; class Aves; order Charadriiformes; family Charadriidae; genus Anarhynchus; species Anarhynchus alexandrinus. Next base: position 4,739,397 of record VUYV01000059.1, read on the forward strand.
AACCTAAATGCAGTTCTTCTGTGCTGCGAAAACAAAAACTGTCATAGTGTACACTAACAGATATGGCCTTCATGACAGGAGTTTAAAACTGGTGAAGTTTTCCATGTGCAGCAAAAGAAAGGTCTGCTTAGAAGTGCTTTGTGCAGATTGCTTGAACACACAGACAGTATTTTGAGAATCTTAACATTTTTTCGTTTATAATGAAATCTAGAACAATCTGGTGATAGTCTTTCAGAAAACTTGGAAAATAAACTATCTCCCTGCCAAGAATCGTACATAGTTCCCTGAAAATCATGTCACCTTTGAATCCTGACTACCTGCAGCTATCAGGACTTTTATTTCTTGTGGACTGAAGAACATCACTCCTCCTTGATTCTTGAGCATGAATACGGATTGAACTTTCATTATGGGGAAAGATCTAGCCTGTCTTGAGAAAATGCTGTAGCCCTACCAGATAGAGCAGAGCGTCATCAGTTAAGCAAATTTCAAAGAGATAACAGTGGACAATCTCCAGAATATAAAGAACACTGACAATAGTAAAATGTAGTTCTCTATAGTCATTTATCTGCTTTCACCATGAGGCAGTCCTCTTTCTTGTCATTGTCTTTGCTGCATCAGTAAGGATGAATAGAGTAGCCTAAAGTAAGGGTGACTGAAGTAGCCTAAGATGCCAGACTTCAGAATTTGTTGTCCCTTTTCTGGGGTGTTTTGCTGTCCTTTGAGAGGAATGAGTTTAAAATCACACCCCTGCATTCTGAATGTTGGAAGGCATAGAATCGTCTAGGTTGGAAGGGACCTTTAAGATCATCGAGTCCAACCATTCACCTGACACTGCCAAAATCACCACTAAACCATGTCCCTAAGCACCACATCTGCAGGTCTTCAAAATACTTCCAGGGATGGTGACTCAACCACTTTGCTGGGCAGCCTGTTCCAATGCTTCACAACCCTTTTGGTCAAGAATTTTTTCCTAATAGCCAGCGTAAACTTCCCCTGGTGCAACTTGAGGCCATTTTCTCTTTTCCTATCACTTGTTACTTGGGAGAAGAGACCAACCCCCACCTCACCAAAACCTCCTTTCAGGTAGTTGCAGAGAGTGATAGGGTCTCCCCTCAGCCTCTGTTTCTCCAGGCTAAACAACCCCTGTTCCCTCAGTTGCTTCTCATAAGTCTTGTGCTCCAGACCCCTCACCAGCTTCGTGGGTCTTCTTTGGACATGCTCCAGACCTCAATGTCTTTCTTGTAGTGAGGGGCCCAAAACTGAACACAGCCTCATCTGTGCCGAGTACAGGGAGACAATCACTTCCCTAGTCCTGCTGGCCACACTATTCGTGATACAGGCCAGGATGCTATTGGCTGCCTTGGCCACCTGGGCACACTGTTGGCTCATATTCAGCTGGCTGTTGACCAATACCCCCAGGTCCTTTTCTGCTGGGCAGCTTTCCAGCCACTCTTCCCCAATCCTGTAGCGCTGCCTGGGGTGGTTGTGACCCAAGTGTAGGACTCAACACTTGGCCTTGTTGCATCTTATACAATTGGCCTCTCATACAATTGGTCTTGGCCCATCGCTCCAGCCTGTCCGTATTATGCTTGTGCAGCAAGTGGCTCAGGGCTCCTATAGTCTCTTAAACTGGATAAGCATGATTCATCTTCAGAGGCAATTTTGATGAAGTGTCCTGAAAGGCAGTATTACTGAGTTCAAGTGTGAAGTGCCCAAATACAGGGGTACCTGTGCAACTTTTCTCCTAGAGCTCAATTTTCTCATTGTTGTGATTTTGCAACATTAATGGTCAATTAGAGTTGGTTTGAGTGTTTTGGTTTGTTTTTTTCCCCCTCTCCTTATGAGTATAGTTGTTAGAGGTAGTCAGATCAATGTGGATAGATATTTGTTTCCTTTCTATAATGGGAGTAGTACTAAATATATGACAAGTAGATTGTTTGAGTTCAAAACAAAAAAGACCCTGCTTTTTGTTAAAGCTCTATCAATCTGTTAATGAATTACAATTCCAAAATAATAAAACATAATTGTAAAACTGCTTCGGTATTTTTAAAGTGCTGTGTAAAGAAATAAATTACCTGCTCCACCCGTGCAAGAGAGCCATAAGGCTGTTGCTGGCTGAAGAGAAATGATCTACTAGAACAGCACTTAAATGAAAACAGCATGAAATTCACATATGTAAAAAGGCTGCATGTTATCAAAGAAACACACTTTGAATATCTAATTCAGCTGTCTTAACATTTGGATACTAGATGACTTCACATTCAGATACTAGATGACAAGTGTACAGGCATTGCCTTGATTCTTAAGGACTGAATTCAGTCCTTTAATTGTATGTTTATTACAGCTCAGCCTTGGATTAGTATATATTCAAATGTCTCATATCTGTGAATTTGTGTGTTTCGTAAGTGATAACATTTTCAAAGAGATGATACTGGGCTTCTTTGTAAGCATGGATGTGAAAAACCAAAGCGTTTAAAATGCTTTTGAAGTAAAATACAATACTGAAAAAACTTCCAGTTTGGAGGAAATACAGATTTCGTTGCTAGCATAATAAACCATGTGCTAAAATAAACTTTGGTTTTCATGCACTTGATAAGACTAAGATCCAGTGACAGCATAAAACTAGGGAGTGGAGGAAATTTTCCTTGCAAATGTGGGACTAGTTCTGCTGCAAACAAAGAAATAAGAAGGCTAACACAAATAATGTGTTTTGTGTTGTGCAAGTGTGGGGGATGATGCATTCAGCCCAGGTTATTCTCCTTTTTGTCTCCTCTGTGCCCCTCCAATTGTAAAGCACACAGTTGTGCTCAGCTGATGAAGTCAAAAGGAAATTATAAACATTTTTGGAGCTGGGGAGTAAGAGTACCTTCTGGTGGGCTGGGTGTATATGATTTCCATCTACAGGTGTGCAGGCAGCCAACCTTTTAAATGTGTTTAATGATTGCACGTTTTGCTTTAAAGCTTTATTCAGAAGAAATGTTCAAAAGCTCAGGTGATGTAATTTCTCAATGTTAAACAGTTTAATATGTTGGGGAAATCTGTTGATTTGTGAAAAGTGGGCTAGAATTAAGCTTTATGAAGACTGCTTGGGGTGACAGCAGTGTTGAGATTGTTCCTATCCACACAGGTAACGCAAGTTTATGAAGTCATGGAACCTGAGGTCATAGAGTGGTTGTCAAAAAGCATTCTAGTTTTTAAATGCTGGCCAGTATTGATTCTCTTTTAGGGATTGGCTAGCTGTAATATTTGATCAAGGTAATTTTGACCACTGGCTAAATAGGTTTTTTTAAAAAACTTGTTATTAGACCTTTACATTTATTTATTTATTTATTTATTATTAAGTGACAGAGCAAAAAATTTTCAGGACCTCTGCTTCAATCTTTGCTTTTAGTAGTGCTAGAAAAGTCAGTAGGAATTAACTTCTGTAATTTCTTTCAACTCTTGTAAAAAATTATACTCTGAACAGTCTTTGTCAATGGTAAGTATGACTTGCTTTATATTTGTTGTAACAGATATGGCAGTCTTTCTCTGCAAAATACTTGCTTATGTATGGCTGTTGCCTGATTTTTAATAACGGATTAATGATATTGACCTCCATTTGGGTTGAAGTTTAATTTACTGATGAAAATAATGGCATACAGATTTTGTATTTTATCCTGGTATTTTACTGATGAAAAACATGTACTTAGCTAAGCTAGAAGTCGCTAAAAGCATCAAAAAATGAAGTGGATCCCTGCTGAAGTGTACTGGAGAGGTGGTTCTTGTATTTTGCTGTCCACAGGTTGTTCCTTCCATCTCTGCCGTTCTGCCAAGTGTTCATTAGTTAACTAATGAAAGTGGCAGGTGTAGGGTGTAATGTGGTGTTGAATGAGAGTGTAGCATGGTATTGAGCATTGTTGACTTTTCAAGTCTGAAAAGCTATACAGCCATGTTGTTGGTTTGGTGGTGCTTCTGGCTTGCTGACTGTGCTGAGAAACAGGGTGCCAGGGTGCTGGGCTATGCCACCTTTCAGTAATGGAAATTACTCTAGCTGTAGCTGTGATGTAATGTGCTGAGAATGGGAGACCTGAAGGTATTCTGGTCTAGATGAGATGATATCAATTTGGGGATTATTCTGATTTTCCCCTTGTTTTGCTCTACAAATACCTTAGCTTGCAAAAGTGATGCATAATTTGTCGACATGAGGAAAGCTCTTAAATGCTTGCAAGTAGTCAAACATCTCTACTTTTATTTAGCTGTAATATTTGTAAAATGTGCATTTTACAAAGGGCAGCAAAATACTAATTATAAGATGCACCTCTAGGGACTTTTATTTTTGCTTCCTTTTCCCATTGTGGATTTGGGCTATTAATGGGCTGTTTAACAGCTGTGTCCCATGGCAGCCTTTTCTTAACTGTAAAACTTTGTTAGCTGTAGCATGCAAGCATTCTTTGAAATATGGTTAAAAACAAATGTTTGTATTCAACATGTGGCTGGCCTCACGCTACATACAAAGATGCAGAATTAAAATGAGTGAAAAATATAAGCACCCCAGGAAATGTTAATCTCAAAGGAAGTCCTCTGAAAAGGATGCTAAATTTGTAAGCAAGAAAGAGGAGGGGGAAAAAGTCTCTATGGAATGGTGGTGTTTGTTACGTTACTCTTACTTAGAGGGAATCATGATGCATGGATATGTGTGCTGGTACAGTTGTTTTCCAGTCTCTTAAACTGTGATCCTGTGAACAGTAAAGCTGTGTGTTATAGCTTATTGAGAGCCTCTCCTTTTTTCTTCCTTTTCTCTGCCCTCTTGGTGTTTTCTGTGCAGATGAGTCATCTTACTCGCAACACCTGTATTAGTAACTGAAGCGCTATTGGAAACGAAAATAAATCTGCAGAGATACTGATTCAGCTAGATCTTAAAAATATTCCTGTTAAAAAAAAAATCAGTGTCTCAGTTTTGGACTTTTTTCTTTTTTTTTTTTTCCCTAGAAAGTCATAATTTTGGGTATTATATTTTATTTGGATTTTAACTTAGTTATCCTAGTTTTATCTAGCAGTATGTATATCTGTAGGACTAAGGGAGGAGTAATGCTGAAGAGAAACACACTGAAATAGATAATTGGCTCTATATCAGAGACAGGCCATTTTGATGAAATTTTTTATTTTAGGGTATCCATTTTTAGGTATTTTCTTGTCTCCAGTTTTTCCTAACTTGAATTGCCCCAAACTTGAAAATTGCGATGCAACATTTTTCTTTCCATTAGCAGTATTCTGAAGCGCACATAAGTTAAAACTGATTTAAGTTGTTTCCTCAAAGGTCTAACCAAGTAAATGTGCTGTACATACAGCATAAGGCATTAAAGCCTGGAACTCAAATGTCAACATATTAAATTCTAATCCTATCAGTTTTCTGTATATGCCTTACAGACTTGTAAATTTACAAAATTACACACTTGTAATTCAATTTCAGACATGAGAAATTTCATATAGAAATAGGAAAGGAAGAAAAGCCTCAAGTCAGTACGTTGTTTTTCTTGCATATTCCCTATGGTAGTTTCTCTCTGACATATTTAGCCTTGTGCTCCTTCAGGCAGTGATGATAAATGTACTAGGTACAATGTTTTTAAGTTACTGGTACAACTAAAACACCGAGGACAGCTTTACTCATGTCACTGAGTCTTGCACATGCAGAACTTTTGGTATAATCACAATTCTGCCTTGAAGAGCATAATCCTGTTTGTCAGGAATTGGTGTATATAACTGACAAGAATTCCATCCTCTGCTGGAGGAAAGGAGCTCTTTCTGTAATCTCAGTATTCACATCTTTAAACTGTTAGATTTGTAGTCCTTTGCAGAAGATCCTAAACTGCAAGCTAATTTTAATGGTGCTTTCCTAACCATGAAAGTCAGTGAATGGTGTGACAGTTGAACCCTATAACTGAGGGTTAGGAATATCACCACAAATACTTGTCCATAGGGGAGTAAGTATAAAGGAAAGATACTTTGTCAGCTATTACAGTCAGTTATTGCTGTATGCAATACTTAAACATTGCATGTTCCTTTCTCATACAGTGTGTTGGAAAACAACAGGCCTTGCTCTCAGCATTATAAATGAATTTTCATGGTTATTTTTAGGTTAGTAGGCATACAATGTCTTTTTCCCCAAAACTTTACACAAAAGGGGTTACAAGAACAGATTTAATTCTAATGAGTGATGTGTGGGTGAAAGGCTCTTTGTTGATGATCATGGCACTTGAAGGAACCTTGAGGTTAACAATTCCTTCCCAGGAGTGGAATGTGGGATCAGCTGGGTTTAGCCCATTCCGAGCAGATGATGTTTATCTTTTCTTTCTTAAATTCTTAATGGAAAACCATCAATTTCCTTGGGTATTTTATTTTGACAACTATTTTTACTATTGGAAAACTTCCTAATAACCAAATTACTCTTACTGTTTCACAACTGATTCCCAACTTTGAATGCAGAAATTTGAAATTGATGCATTTTTATTAATGGGTAGTTCTTTCTTCATTACAAATATGAAGGGCTCTTTTTTGCTTTTTAATTGTACTTGACGCTTTCTAGCTATTAGATACAATTTCAACAATGTATATAGCTTTGAAATGTAACTGAAAGGGCATTTATTGCACTGTTACAGTTTAGTATCTCAATTTTTATATCCACTTACTTTGAATTAGGCTTGTAGAAAGCTCTAATTTGCTAGGTGTGTCTGACGAAAAAGGACCAGGGTGGTAATGAAGCAGACAACATTTAACAGTAAAGTAACTGTCCTAAAAACTTTAAGTTGCTGTTTCTGTCAGTGACTGTCTGCCTAGCCAGATTCAGGAGGATAGATTGAGAACAGTATTCATTAAAAATAGACTTAGGTAGAGAGTTATCTGGTATTACTATTTGTGTTAGCTAGTAAACTTGAAGCTGTTTCTGCCTGTATAAACAAGAAAACCAGATGCAATTATTCTTCAAAATTCAAAGCATCTGATTGGGCTGTGAAAAACCTTTCCATAACACAGACAAAAGTACAATTGTGACTGCGTATACAAATTGACACTGTTGCAGTATAGAGGGGGATTTCGGGTTTCTTTTTTCACACTAGCATATACCTCATCACATCCTTTACACAAACTGAAGTTAGTGTCTTTGTGTCTTCAAGCCATGAATCTTGCCTGAAGACCAAGAGTGAAAACCACTAAAAGGGCTTGACTCTGGCCCGGCTGCAGAAGACAGACCTCATGTAATAATATATCTATTTGTGTCATTGTTGTGGTATTTGGCTAACTGCACTTAATAACAGGATTAACAAAAGACTAACAATCAAGGATGAATTGTTCAGGGTTTAACACACACTCTGTAGAAGCCGAAAAGAGGAAAAACCCAAACCCCAGGCGAGCCCCTCCCAGGCCAGAGGCCTGTTCAGCACCCGTGCCCTGGACAGCTCAAGCGAGGCCTCTTCCCGCCGGGCCGGGTCGGGCCCCAGTCCCCGCCAGGTGCCCCTGCTGCTGCCCCGTGAGGGGTGCCGGGCTCTTCTGCCGGAAGATAATAGAATGTGCCTTTCAAGAATAGCACGTTTCATGCTGGCCCAAAGTGTTCAGGTTGGACTACTGAATTGTATTCAAAAGACCAAGAGTTTGGGATAGACTCTCATTTGCCCCAGTTCCCTGGGGTACAGAAAGCAGCTTTCAACAGCCTTGAGAGTAGACCAGGTAGACTTCCCCGGCAGGCTTTTTGTAACTCTTTCTAGGTCTGACTCGTATGCTTACAGTTCCTATGTGTTGGTTGATTTTTTTGTTTGTTTGTTTTTCTTTTTCTGTTTTAAATCTTATTTGGGTTTTAGAAGTTCCATCATCATCTATTTGTTTGCTTTGTCCTGGTTTCAGGTAAAACAGAACCAATTTTCTGTTCAGTAATTTTACTTTGCAGCTAAACCTCTTCTAACTACTGAAATTAACAGTGTATTGTGCAGAAAACTGTTCACTCTGAGAGTGATGAAGCCTATGTTTATAGTTGATGCCAGGGAATGGTATGTAGAGAGGCTCTTGCTTATACTTATTGCTATAGCAACCAAGGTCAGTTAACTTTTGTTATTTGCCCTGTTGGAGGGTCGGAAGCAGAAAAGCGTAGAGGGGTCACACCTGTGAGGAGGAGCAGGCAGGACAGGTGACCTAAAACTGACCAACAGGGTATTCCATCACATCTGCCTTATGCTTATTATAAAAGCTGAGGTATCAAAGGGTCAGCCCTCTTTCTTCAGTGGCTGGCATCTGAGGAGGACTTTGTCTGTTTGTCTGCCTTTGATCCTGATCCATGCATTCCTGAATCCAGATCTGGAATCCAGTTCCCATCCATCACTGAGTCCAGTCTGGGACTTTCCCAGTGCCAGCTGGTGACATGATTGCCATCCAGGGAGCTTGATAAGGTTTTGTATATATTTCACTATTTTCTTTTTATTTTATTATTAATATTTCATTAAAGTACTTTCTTCTAGTTCTATGAGTCTTCTAAACTCATAAATCTCTCTCTCTGTCTCCCTCCTTTCCTTGAAGAGAGAGGTGGGGGAGAGCATCTGTTCTTTTCGCTCACTGGCCAGTCCAGCCCAAACCACAACAAGTTTTATCCTAGAAAATAGATTTCTTGTCACAGCTTTCTCAAACATTGGTGAGCTAGCTTCCTTGTTCTTAGTTTCATCTCTGTTGTTTGTTTTTCATGTGGTTTAAGGACTTTCTGGAGCTAGTTCTCATTTTCTGCTAAAAGTTTTGTTAGTCTTGTAGTTTCAGCTGGACTTCCCTGCTTGGTTCCTTCCAGTAAGTGGAAGTAGCAAAAGAAAGAGCGGGTTATACAGATCCTGTCAGACACACTGTCTGTTCAGTTTTCTTTGATGCTATGTGACACTGCTTTTTTTAAACAAGATGATAAAAATACTTGATCTTAAATGTTTAAAAACCTGGAGAAACTTCTGATATGTTTTGAATTAGTATTAGAAAGACACCTTGAGCAGTAGGAGGCTCACTGTAAGATTAACCTTTCAAAATAACATTAGTTTTTCTTGACAAGAGGTGAAAATCTAGAAGATGGTATTCTGAAATATTTACTTTTGAAAAGGGATAGTTTTGTGTCCAGTAATGCTGAGGTAATAAGATAAGATCCATCTTTTGTGCGGAGGAAAAAGAACAAAACCTGTAAATATTTAATTTTACTTAATGGATTTCAAAGCCAAGATGGAAAACACAGTAATACTTTGATTCATGTGTGAAAACAGGGTTTGTAAATACTTCAGTGACCTTTTTCCTTTCTTTTTATGACCCTGCTGCAGAGAGCTATGTGGTTTGAGTATTTTTTTCCCTATTGTTAAGTGCAGTTTATTTAAGATAGTATGTGCTTTTTTTTCCTACTTACTGTTATCTTTTTACGAATGTCTTGCAGGATTTTCCTTAGGGGTGGGAATCCTAAGTAAATATTATTTCTTTTTTACGCTGAAGACCTTTTGGTATACTACCATACCATTACGATGGTAAGAACATCATCAGCTTTATTCAGTTTACTACAAAACAAATAAAAAGGAAGCCATATACATTTCTTACACTCCCTCCCTACTGGAAGAAATACAGTGAATTTCAGGAGGAAAAGAAAATAAACTGGTTTTGCTATTTCAATTGTTGGAATACATACATTTCAACTTCTAAATGAAAAATGGAAATAGCATCATTAAACAAAATTAGTATTAGAGTTTCCTCTGTGCCCTGGGAAAGCTATGTTTCCAAATCAGTTGTCCCTAACTTATGGGTAACTTTTCTTTGTTTAGGTTGGACCTCTGCCATATATCTGAGAACTGTGGCAAGCTGTTGGGTAATTTCCGGGGTTGCATTCCACTTTTAAATATTTTTTTTTCCTCTCCCCTTAAACTTGCTACATTGGAGAGATGATATATAACATGATTTTATTTATAAATTGAAGGTTTTATTGAAGTCACATTCTAAAAGTTACTTCCCTGGTATTCTGATTTCTTAGGTTTGGTATAAGAACAGTTTGTTCACTGAGTAATTACAGAAACATACAGAGATTGGATAGTGAATGAAATGCTATTCATATTTGCTTGGATGGGGGGTACATGGTTGGTGGTGGAACCCATCATGTACATTTAAATAAATTGTAAACCTGCTTTAACAGATTAGTTAAAACAGTGCGAGACACAAGCTAGTAGTTTTAGAAGAGGTTTCTTTTTCCTTGCCTCGCTTTCAATTTCTTTCTATAAAACTGTCCCTGAGGGAATAGGAGTTGATAATAAAAGTTGTCATAACTGGTACTTTAGATGTTCCTGTATCTTGTAGAAATTGCTTGTGTAACAAGCTGTCTATTAAAAAAAATAAAAGCAGCTTCGTAGCTGTCCATATTAGTACAGTTGAGATCAGAATTTTTGTCTAAATTGGTTTTAAAGACTCAGATTTGTGTATATGTGTTCTTGCCAGAATATCAATAGATGAGAAGACTGTATTGTCCTTTTACTTTGAACTTATTCCAAAAGGCTTGCTGTTTTATTTTGCTGGACAGTACTATCCTCAACTTTGTGAGATACCAGGCTAGGTCAAGAGCAACAATAACATACTGCAGGATTTATAATCCCACCTATGTTATGGGTTGAGTAACATTCTGAATGGACATAAATGCCTCTGAAACATTTGATTAATTTTTTTAAGGGCTTAAATGAACTTTTTTTCTCCATGAAATGTTGTCACTGTATGATTATAGAGTAATTAGGTGACAGTGTAACAAGATCAGTCTGTCTCAAGATTTAGTGCAACTTGTATGAATTTTGTTGCAGGTAGAAACCTGGTGAATGAGTTGAAGTTTTTATTTTTCATTCTGAAAGTCATTGTATAGATGTCGTTAAGTGCTGTTAACTCCCTTCCTTAACTAAGAGCCTAATTTTCAATGTTGTTTTGAATGTCTCTGCTGTCAACAAAAATCATCCTACCTACACAGTAGTGAAGGAGGGCAATTTGCATGTTTATATTGACTTCTACTCAAAAGGATATACTTGTGTGTAAAATACTTATATTCCCATGTGTATGACATAACCCTTCCAACTGCATCAGTTTTTTTCCTTTAGTCATATTTAGGCCAGCTTCTGAAAAGTTTTGATGCAGGTTTAGCTAAGGACTGGTTTTATACCAAGAGCAGAATTTGTCTGTCCTACCGCATTCTGTGCAAAGTACCAGACAAGACAGCATGTCAGGCTGCAGTCTTCTGTTCACAGAACAAGTTCAGCATTCACTTATTTTTCAACCTAGAGCCGGAGGATCTCCCTGAAAGATTAGACAGCTGTTAGTCTTCTGTAGCCTGCCTGCTGCCCCGCGGAGATGTTTTCCAAAACAGAAACTGCTGTTGTAGATTATAGGATTAATAGAATGAATGGTACAATGTCTACACAGTTCTGGAAAGCAAAAACTTAAGTTTAAATGTTTAAATGCCATTCTCGCTGCACAAAGCCAGGAATTGTGTTAAGTGTTGCTTCTTTTCAAGAAAAACCAATAAAAGTAGGTTTCTTTTATTGGCACATCTCCCAGTTTACTGATTTCTGATTTGATACAACTGCTCTAAAGGACAGGTATGGCAAGACCTCCAATAGAGAGAGGAAGAGTGTGCTTTTGTGATGGCCTACAGGAATGTTTGGTTTCCTTTGGGAGCTTTTATTTGGTGTTTCTGAAAACGGTAGTGAAAGGCATATTTTAAAAAAAAGTTACTTGATGAAATAAAGAAACCTGGAAGCAGAGGCTGTCCTTTACGTGCCTGGGGGTTACTTCTCAGTAGTCTTTAATACAGACAGAGTTTACTATGGAAGAACTGGAACAAGGCTGTCTTTTCATGAGAGCTGATGACTTATGCCTGGCTTAATCTCACTAATTTGTTGGTGGCCATACTATGAAATTTATCACAGTCGCTTTTAATGCACTCACCTGTGTGCAATGGACTTGTCTTCTGAGGACTTCTCCTACAACAAAAGGAGTGGATTTAAGCTGGTGTCCATGTGGAAAAGAGCTACTTTGACCTGTCCTAAAATCCAGAATAAGAAAGCCTTCTAGAAAACTGGTAACAAGGTTTAAGTGAGAGAGAGTTATCCTTCAAGAGCATCGTGGAGATTTTTATTTTATAAGACATTAAAAGTGCAGCTTCTGTGTACTGAAAGAGAAGTCTTTGAGGGACAAATGCTCCTTTTAGATAAAGGAGAAGATCTAATTTGAAACAGAAAACTATCTCTAAATGATGTTAATTCTTTGCAGTTCTTAAAACCTGGTCTGTGAAAAGTAACAATGTGACAATTCACTCGCCGAATACTTAGCAGTATAAAATCTTTTTTGCTTAGAGAATGTTTTATTTGACTGAATGTGCCTTTAGAGAGCTATTGTTTCTTTCACAGATTTTGGGAAGTTGTGAATTTTTTTCAACCTAGAATGAAAGGTTACAATGGGAAAATAGATATAAATTTGTGTCTCTAATCATTTTGTCATTGGGGTAGTAGTAGTCCTGAATAGACTTACCTCAGGACTTTAGATGTCTAAAGTGATGGAAGATTCATAAACTATTTTTTTAATGATGCATTACACTTCAAAAAAGTGGGAATCGGAAGAGAATTAAATCCTAGTTGTTTGAGAAGGGCTACGTGTTGGGTATTTAACATGCATCATGGAAGGTTTTTTTCTTTAAATAAGTTGTTTGCTGCTGAATTATATATATAGTACATGTTTGGACTGCGTCCTTCATTAGCTTGTCACTTGTTCTAGAAGTCCACAGTTTCTTGGTGTGGGGTCTTTTTTGTTAGGTTTTTTTTTTATATCATGGAATAATTTACTTAAATGCACCTTAATTGTCTTTGCCCTCTAGCTGCTGTTTTGATTCTATAAGTCTCTGAATTGTTTTATATGCTATTGGCAGGCCTGCAAATACAGCAAGGTGCAGTAGGCTGCTCCAGTGTACCACTGGGAAAGCTCAGAGTCCTGCTTGCTTGGGCTGGTCCCCACCAGCTGACACCCACACGCAGGAAGGGACAGCGAGAGCAAAAGAGGTGGTGCTGCCAGAAGGCAGAAGGAAGGTGAAGGGATGTACACGTAAATGAGCTGAGAGAAATGTAGGCTCAAACTCTGGCATTGTTTATGCTGCCCTCAAGAACTGTTCTGAAGAGCTTTTCTTCAAAGCCAGATTTATTTTTTTTTTTAACATTTTATTCTTTGTATTTTAACTACTCCGTCACTGGTTTTAGGGATCTGTGGTAGAGCCTTGCTAACTCATTAGGTAAGGCTCTGGTGAAGAAGGCAGTGCTACATGGAAAGGCAGAGCAAATTTATGTCGTGATTTACTTTTTCTGTGACCCTTGTCTCAATGTCATTGTGGGCAAATAGCATTTTTATATAAGGTGACACCTAGAGACTTATGAGAATTGTTTGTCTTTCTGTGTAAGCTAGGGCAAGTTTCTTACTGCCTTTCTAAATTATATAATGGAGACACTGCTCCCATTGTAACCATTGCTTTTTCTTTTCTATTTTAGAGTGTAAGCTCTTTGGAGGAGGGACTAATACATATCTGTCCAGTATCTGAAAGGGGCCTACAAGAAAGCTGGAGAGGGACTTTTTACAAGGGCATGTAGTAATAGGATGAGGTGTAATGGCTTCAAACTGGGAGAGGGTAGATTTAGATCAGATATCACAAAGAAATTTTTCACTATGAGGGTGATGAGGCACTGGAACAGGTTGCCCAGGGAAGTTGTTGATGCCCCATCCCTAGAAATGTTCAAGGTCAGGTTGGGTGGGGCTTTGAGCAATCTGGTCTTGTGGAAGGTGTCCCTGCCCATAGCAGGGGGGTTGGAACTTGATGATCTTTAAGGTCCCTTCCAACCTAGACCATTCTATGATTCTATATATGTGAACAAACAAATTTACAGTGCTTGGCACACTATGATCATCATCTTATTCCTGAAATAGGAATACACTATGATTGCTTTTTAGTCAGTTGTTTAAAAAACAAACGAAAAACAAACCAAACCAAAACCACAAAAAAACCCCAAACCCCAATGTCCCTTTCTTATTAAAATAGAATTTATTAGCATATTGCAGTTTCATGCTATCTCAGTATTCAGACAAATAATGCTTGCATATATCGAGAGATCATGATTTTGTTTGAACAGTGAAGAACAAAACATACTTTTTAAATAGTTGCATTTTCTCTTACCTTCAGTAGCGTTACGGATAAGTAAAGCAATGAAAGCATATGCTTCTTTATATAAAAGCCATAATTGGATAAGTAAAAGCATTTGAGTTACCATGTCATTTTTCAAACTGCTGAAAAGTCAAAATATCTCTCATTAACTAATTTGTTCCAACTGACTGCACATCCCTCTTAAAACTTATTTACAGTGTATGCTCTGTGTGTGTGTATGCATGCATATGTGCATCTTACTATCATGATCTGGTTAATGTAAACAAGATGTTTCTCTTCTAAGCATAGATGTTTAAAATAACTAATTTGATAACTAATCAAATTTCTCAACAATTTGACTGATAGACCAATGCAGCAGTTGTAAACAGAGAAAAATAGAAAATATTCAGTAGCATTCTCTACAAAGGTAATTTAAAATGTGAGTGATACACAAAATATTTCTTAATGGTTTGTTCAAACAGTGTCATCTTAACCATGAAAAAGCAAGAATTACATTGCTGACTTAGTTGCTGTGGTAGGAATGATGTCGCACGTCATTTGAAAGTTTGGTGGGTTTGTGATTTATGGATGTTCTGTAATGTTTTGCAGAATATGGTATGGGTGCTATGTACTCCCTCTTAAAAAAGGTAAAAGACTGTAAATATAGATGAACCTGTCATGACTGATACGTTTAAAGGATGTAAGTCAATAGCTTGATTTTATTCAGCTTTTACTGACAATAGTTAAGAAAACTTGGTTGGATGTTTATTTCTTTATGGGTTCAGTTCTGTCTTTTTCTGAACAAATTATGTATCTTCTTTACTATTCCTCTTATTAGGCATTTTGCATGCTTTCTTCACTATGGTACATCCTCAAATGTTATTAAAAGGTTCTATCTTAGATCCAGGAACTTTTGCAAAACTAGTAATTAGAATACATAAATGCCATATCATTCAAACTTTAGAAATTGCTCTCACATTTTATCAAAATTTGTACATAATTCATGTTAAACACTTAAGTACTGCCAATACTGCAGGATTTAATGATCTAATTCCAGTGTACACCTTTCTGAAATTATGGGTTTTGGAACCCTTGGTCTTCTCTCCATTTTATAAGAATGTTTTTAATTATTCTGTTAAAAGTGTGGATTCTTATGAACTTACATCCTAGTTTCTGCAACAGTCCCTACACTAACGTAAATATTTTCCAAGTTGGAAGAATAGAGGGGTCAATACAGACTGAACTTCTCTTAGTTGAATTTTCCATTTAAAAACAGAAAGCTGCTTTATGATAAGCAGAGATGTCAGTACTTTTAAAAAGTTATTCCTTAAACAAAAGTCCTTTGTGCTGAAGATGAATGATATTTTTCAGCCCAGACTTTTCTGCTAAGCTCAGTCCTTATTCATAAGTCATACCTTTACTCCGGGGAAAAAAACCCCAACCAAACCCAAATAAACAAACAAACAAAAAGCACACTTACTCTACTCTCACCAGTTTCAAGTGAATGAAAGTAAATTACTCTATAGGTTAGATGTTGCCCTGCAGAATTAAGAGATTGTTGCCCTCTGTGGAGGACTGTTGTTTTGAGAGCTGAAGAGGGAAAATATTGAGTATAACAATGCAAGAAAGTCTACTGTTGTGCTTAGGCAATAAAAATTCTTGTATATGTGATTAAAAAAGTGAGATGAAAAGCACAAGAAAACAAGTATGCTTTGAAACACTTGTCCTTGACTTTCTTGAAACTGTACTTTTAGTAGGTATAATTTTTCTGTTATACTGAATGATAAATGTAATTATAATCACTTTTGATACATAATTTAATGATGCTATCAAAAAATGAAACAATGTTTAGAATTAATATTTAAAGTCCTGAGAATATCCCACATAATAATTTAACTTTTTATTTCCATATATTCTTCCCAGTTGTAATCTTTAATATTTTATGCTCTGACTTTTTTGTCATTGATTGGTTTTCCCCTTTTTTCTTTGTCATTGCTACCTCTATTTCTGCAGGAACAAGTAGGTTATTGGTAAGTATTTCAACTAAATCAGACTTTACAAAGTTTTGCCATAGTGAGGACTTCTTTTTTACCCTCACTTACTTTGGTAAAAACTTTGTAGACAACAGACCAATTGTCTGTAAATGCTGTGCTTTCTCAGGTCTCCATTATCGCCTTGTTTGTGTAGTAGAGTAATAGTTTTCAGAATCTCCGAGAAACTTTGTCTTCTGCATGCTTTCAAGCAGCATCACTATCTGTGCTGTCTTCTAAGATGCTGCCTTTTCCTGGGGCTTGCTCCTTTGTTCCTGTCTGCTGCGTTTCAAGTGCAGTGTTTACTTTGTCTCTCCCATTTCTTTTTTTCATAAGACCTCGTATGCATTTTGGCCAGTTTGCTCAGAAGACTTCTCTGCGTCCAACAAGATGCTGTTTCACACGTTCAGTTTAGTCATCCTTGTCAACCATTATTCAGCCGTTTTCACATCATACCTCTTCCCTTTTAGCTATCATTAAATATACTCTCAGCATGGTATAGCCACCCTCTCCTCTCTTATTATCATGCTTCATGTAATTTTAATCAGATTTGTTGCATTGTACAGTACAAGTTTTCAAGATTTTTACGCCTGTGCATTTCAAAAAGTAGGACTTCATTCTTTCTTCTGATCTTGGAGCAGCTCTTCCTATACTTCCTTTTAAATGATGTGATTTCTAATGGAAACTTTTTCTTTAACCCCAGCATATTTTCGAATATAGTGACTTGACATTGACAGTGTGAAGAAGGGGAGGGGAGTGTAGTCAGACTGGTTCCCTGTATGTAAAAATATGTAGTTGTCTCGCCAAGTTACTCAGTTACTCCAGAAGAGCTTAATTCTGGCAGAAAAACACTGTTATCCTGTTCGTCTTCCCCAACTTTCATTGTGAAACAATGAGTGGAAAGACAGTTTTCAGGTGTTTGAGGAAAATAATTGCTCCAGGCAATGAGAGAAAATTGAGGGAGTAGGAAAATTAAGGAAGAAAGAAAAAACCCCAAGCTTATAGATTCAGGAGAAACTAGGAATCAGAGAGAATTCTTCCTCCCTAAGCTGTGATAGGTGGGTTAAGAAGAAAAAAGCAATGGGAATATGTAATATCGCCAAAGTAAGAGTTTTAAGGCATTTCATTTGCTTAAAGCTTTCAGACCTCCAACCTCATTTGCAGTGAGTTATTTGTCATCATCTGGTTATGCAAGAACGAAGCTGGTTTGACAGGTTAATCCTGTCTGCCACGTGTCAATAAAATACATTTGTGCCCCAAAGTGTTGACCATGCTTTCTGGCTACTTACATCCTGAATAAGGTAGTGGCCCCAAAATGTGTCCAACCTGGCTTAACTGCATATTCAGACAACTTTGTTATCCACATCTCCACAAGATATCTCCAAAGTGGCAAGAACCCCACTTGTGTACAGAAGCTTCTGAAATGGTGATGGGCTAATTTCTTCCCATGCTACTGGTGTTACTCTGCCAGTGTGGTTAGATGGGGACCTTGCATAATGTTTGCTTGCCAGAGATCTCATGGTGAATAGACATAAGAAGTAGGAAAAGTTTCTTTCCTTTGCTGCCCTTGATTCAGACTTTGGAAGGGAGTCATCACGCATGTATGAAATAGAGAGAGCATGTTCTTTGGGTTCTCTCCTCTGTCCTCTTCCCTTAGGAAAGATGCGATGGAAATAAGTAATATTCTTCTAGGGAAAGTGGTGTGGATAAGCAGGGTTTTTGGTCCCTGATGTAAAGTATATCTTTCAAATGTGGTAAGCCAAAATCTAAAATAATTTGGATTTAGAGTGTATGTGGAGCCTTTTTTACATGAAAACTGAGGTTTGCTCTTATCTTTAAATCTACCAAATGCAGCTCCCAACATAAGTTTACATTCACACTTGTCTGTCTCTCTTCAGCTGCTTCTGTTCCATTGAGAAACTTGTGGTATAGATCTGTGCCATGTCTGAAATACAGTTAATAAAGTAGTAAGTGAAAGAGTAAATTAATAGCTTACAAGTCACTTTAAAAACTGTTCTTGTTACTGTGCTTGTCAACTTGAAAGCACATAGACTCTCTAGGAGTTTGGACGAAGGAGATTTGAGGAGTCTCATCTACCGTGATTACAGATGGGGAGGTAACACACATGCCCACACACACAGGTGGAGCTAAGAAGATGTTTCCTCCTTCCTTTGGGCATTTGCTTCAGTTTAAAATACCACTCTTGAAAAGCTGTTCCTCTAATAACAGCTGTTCTTTTTTTTTGTATTAAGAGGTGAAATCAATCTTTCCACAGGTCTTTCCCACCTGTAATTTCATCTTCTGGTTTGCAAGATATTTTAGCATGGGACTTTTTTCTCTCTTTTAATGGTTGTATTTATTGTTCTTCAGTTTCTATGAATGTGCAGCTCAATTATAATCATCATTACATGTTACTTTTACATTGGTATTAGACACCTAAAGTTGTGCAGTTCATAAAGGCTTTATTTATGAATAAGAAAATGTGCCTTGTTCAATTTATCCTCTTCATTCTGTTCTGTGTTGTTTTTCAGTGATTGCTACTGAAAATCTCACTTTCCCAATTGCCAAGATGAAGGGAGCTAAAGAAGTTATGTAGTAAGACACAACCTTTCATAAGTTTTTGCTTAGGAGATGAAGTATTATCCAAACCTATCTTCTTTAATTATTCCATGAGCTCCTTAACTAAAATAAGTTTCAGTTTTACTTTTATTCCCCATTTTATATATCCCCCCTTTCCCACTGAGTGCTGTGGGAGCTTTAAATCGGAAAATACAAGAGAAAATCCCTTGTTTCCCTCAAGGAATCCACAAGTGTGTTTACTTCAGTTTTACAGCACAAAAGTGGGGAAGAAAACCCCTCTAGTTTATGAACACAAAATCAGTAAATGCTGAGAAGAAGAAATTATTTGTGCTTATTCTGGTTCAGTTTTCTAGAAAAGACAGAGTTTGGAACTTTCGTATTGTGTTCCTTATTTCTGTTTGATTTCCTGTTCTCTCCCAAATTGAAGGGAGTATATCTTTATTTCTTTTCATCTCCAGAAGTCTTTCCAGATGGTGCTGTGTTCTCCCAGCTTAGGCCATTGACAGCATAAGGAAGGATGGAAACTAGAGAACTAGATGTATCTTTTCACTGAGACACTTTCTCCCGTAATAAAAATCTTCTGTAGATAAAATGGCAAAATTTCTCTGAGTAGCTACTTGAGAGCTACAGCATCTAGAAATTCTCTTGTAAAGGTTTCCCTGGGAATTAGTAATGCTCTTTTTTCTCTTACCTTCTAACTTAAAGACATTTTTAAAATGTCAGTTGTCTGTTCTTGGATTTAGTGTGAAATAAACTTCGTATTCTCTTTGATGGTAAGGGTAAAGTTGCCAGGTAAGATGTTAGCTGTGTTAAAGCAATATGCTTTCATGTACAAAGCTTCATAGTTTAGAGTTTAAGGAATTACTCATTCTGTCTTTCCATTTCAGCTGTCTGAAGAGAAGAGAAAATTCTGTGGCCATGTAACTCAGATAGACCTTGTAGTCTTTTAGTTTTTACTGGACCTTTTTTGTTTTGGTTTGGGTTGTTTTTTTTTTTTAATTCTTTAAGTTTTACAAATTAGTTTACAGAAAAAGGGAGTAACAGAAGTTTGACAAGCAAACTTAGAGAATATGGTCCAGGTGAAAAAGTAGGTGGATGCTGAAATAGTTGGAAAAACATCCTGTAGCTGCTCTAGGAGAGCAATACAAATCAAGTATCATAGCAGTCCACTTTGGGTCCATCATCAATCATCTTTCTTTGAAGGGTGGGCACTTTACAAAAGGAGATATAATGCCAAACTTGTAAGATCTGAAAGCACTATGGAGGGCAAAATTGGAGTTCATAATTGTTTTTAACATGTTAGAAAAGTGTTCATAATTGAGTAAAAAATACAAATGAGAATCACTGAATATGAGGAGAAATAAAACATACCACTACAAAATGGGACCTGGCTAGTAATAGTTCTGCTGAAGATTTAGGGTTTATATGGGTCATGAGAGGAATCATCTCTTGGTTTATTTAAAATGTACATACCTATATACACATACATAAATGAGATATTGCTATGTATAGATAGATCTATATATAGGTATTCAACCTAGTGTAACAGAAGGATGTGATAGGTAACTATTAATTTCTGCTTAGGACTTGTGAAGTCTTAGCCTGAAAGCTCTGCCCAGTTCTTGGCTATGCGGTATGTTAAGATTGGAGAGAGTCCAGAGGACAGCAATACGAATAAAAGGTTTAGGCATCAGAGCCTGTGAGGAAAGATTAGACTAACTCATTTTTTTTCAGGCTAGGAGAAAAAGGAAAAAGGGCACACATTTTCCAGTGAACATGTTTTTTATGCTGAGGACAGTTACTGACTGTTTTCCATGTCTACTGGACACATAAGAAGTAATCAACCTTTTCTGTAAGGGAAGATTTTTCTAACTCTCTAGGAATAGCTGATCAGCATTGTGGGTTGTCTAGGATGGCTGTAAAGTCTTTCACTAGTTGATTTTTAAGAGCGGATTAAATCCTCTAAGTACATTTAACCCAGTTTCCCAGTATGGGATAGACTTGGTGACCTCTTGAGGTCCTTTCTAACACACTTCTCTAATTATGTGAGATTTTTTCTGTTTNGGTTTTATTTGTGTGACAGTAATCTTGCATACCACCCTGCATACCATCATATTTACTGGATGCTGTCCTTCCAGATTGTCTATTCTTATTTTTCTAAGTACCAAAGAACAAGTGCAAGTATGTAAGTAACATCTGTCAGGCTTCTTATTGCCAAACACATTTTACAAAATCTATGTATGCAAGGCTTTCTCTTAGCTTATGACTTCTTTACATGTAAAGCAAGATGCATTTATCCATCTTGGTTGGAAACACAAGCATACAAAAACTTAAAATACTGATGTGTTAGATACTTCTTTTTAAAAAGACAGCTAGTTGGATTATACTTTCAGTTTGGTTTTGGCTATGTTCTAGTTCAGACTTTTTCTGCCAAAAGTTTACTCTGATCAGGCTGAGGCAGTCTTTGTCTTGGTGCAGGTTTTCATTCATGGATATGTCTTGCTACTACTGTTTAATATTGTCCAAAAGGATCATCCATTCTTCTGTGCAATTCTAATACCGCTTTAAGGTGTTTCCTTTATGTGCAATTCTGTGATACTCTGCGCTGTATCGTCTGGAAGCTCTTAGCTCTTTTTTTTTCCTACCACAAAGTAGATATTCCAGGATGAACGCCAATGTGATTTTGCAAAAATTATAGAGGTTCAGGAGTTTGTTATTTGTTGGATGGTTTTTGTTTGCTTCGCTATGGAGTGAACAGCAAGTTAAACAGTCTGACGTTTGCAAAGGAAGGCGAACACAGTAAGATATCAATAAGAGCTTGAAAGTGGTATGGATAGTGTGAGTGGCTGCCCATCAACCTGTCCCTGTGGATGGTTTCCAAGCCTGCCAGAGCTGAAAGTTATGAGTTCTGTAGAGGGATGTGAGAGAAGATGGGATTTCTTGGCTAACTGGAGAGGTTCATTGGCAAAAGACAGCAGAGTCTGAAGAAAGTGATACATTCAAGAGAGAATGAGAGAATTCACCTCTGAATATTTAAGTCGTGCTACTTGCTCAGGTTTAGTTATTTCAAACTTTCTGTGCCACCTTGGGATATTCTAGTAGCTTTACCACAACTTTCTGTTCTCTTTTCTTGTAATTGTACTATTTTCCAGGATTATGGTTTTAAGTAATGTGTTACTTCCAGTATTGTACTCAGAGTTGTGAAACTAGATGATGGGAGCTTGTAAGAATTTGTCTCCCTGACTCTTAAGTATGCACTTGGACAGGTCAGCTAGAGGCATGCTCTTGCTTTGTTTTGGTGCTCAGTTCTTTCCTGCTGTACAGAAAGAAAATGGGGTGAGAGGTGGTTCTTCTGGTGGCTGAGGTTGTATCACAGGCAATGTCCTCCCTACTATGGGAGAAGGAAGGACAGCTTTGCAGTGGTATGCTGACAAACAGTGACAATCCAAATACATCCTCATCTTGGATGAGAATGAGGGATGCTGTGAAACCAACACGTTCATAAAAGCTGAATTTTTTCCTAGAACTATACATCATGTAATGGTTTGGGTTGGAAGGGGCCTTTAAAGGTCATCTAGTCCAACAACCCTGCAATAAGCAGGGACATCTTCAACTAGATCAGGTTGCTCAGAGCCCCATCTAACCTGACCTTGAATGTTTCCAGGGATGGGGCATCTACCACGTCTCTGAGCAACCTGTTCCAGTGTTTCACCACACTCATCGTTATCTCTTGTACTCTCCTTGTAAAGAGAGTGAGAAAGTAGTTCATTGAGTTTCATAGTTTTTAGAAGACACGTCACCTGATGCCACCTCATCTGATGACTGTTGCCCAAAAGTCTGAGAATATGTTGTTTATCTGCAATACTCAGTAAAACAAGTCATGTAGAGATCAAGTTATTTTTGACCTGTTGCTGATTGTTAAAGTCACGTGAAACTTTCTTAAAGTTATCGGAGTTGTTCCTTGAGACTGGTGGTAAAAACAAACATAGGCTATAAATGCTGTTAGCCTGCTGGGAAGTGGTACAATAGAGCCTTTGTTCTTATGGAGTACTTATTGTAAACTGGGTCATGAAACTATTACCTTCTGATTTGAGGAAAGGTGGGAAAATACCAGCTTTTTTTAAGGACCTTTAACTGCCTCGTGGGCAGTGTTGATTGTTCACTTATTCATATTTTTCAAATACAGTTAAAAATAAAGTAAATATGTGTCTACACTCAAAATAATTTGTTCTTTGGGGCTACTAAAGGAGTTGGAAATGGTAATTTCCTTCATACAAAACACTTTGCATCTCTTGGGGAAGATGGCTAAATCCAGGAGTTGGTTATTGCAGCAGAACATTGCGAAGGAATGAGAAGTGGGATTTCACTTGTGTTTGAAAAATGTTTCAGCAGGTGGTGTGAGCTCAAGGCACTTTTTCAGCTGTAACGCTAGTCTCTGGCATGCAGCTGACGCTAGTCACCGGAAAAACATCCTTTTCCACAAAGACACCCTTACCACTGGCTGCCAATTTGGTCCATAAGGCTTAGTTAAGTGTAGTGTCCTCTACTGCTTGGGTTCTTTAGTGTACTGTTCTGAGTGCTGAGTGGAGTTATACCAGTTAGATATCCCAGAATTGCTGTGTCGGGAGGATATTTGCAGTTGATGAACTACTACCTCCAGATACCCCGTAACACTGGACAAGGCACAAGATACTATGTTGTTAAAATGTGCACTGTTACTAGGTTTAGGGGCTGGCATATGGTAGTATAACCACATTCAGCTGAATACTCTAGGGGAATAACCAGAAAGATTTTTCATAGTTGTCTATCTTTAAGCATGGTTTTAAGTAAAAGCAAAAAAAAATTATTATTATTATTATTTATTTACTTAAACTCTCCCTTCTATTTTATTTGAAGTATTCCCTCCAAGCATTCCTGGGATATGTACCTTTCTAATAACACTTAACTTTAGCAATGGTTGTAAAGACCTATTGATGGTTTTCCCTGCCCGCTGTCACTCCCAATTAGATGTGCTGATGACCCTAGGGAATAAGCTAAAAAGGGTCCTGTCAAGAAAGCAGAGGGAACCTGTTAATTCCTGTCCCAGTGCTTAACTAGCCATGAACATAATTGTTAACTTGCTGTAATGCAAACACTCCCTTCTGGCACAGCAGAACTCAGTCTGCAGTGTATAAGGAAGTTACGTGCTTTTTCACATCAAAATATATTGTCAATTATGCCTTATAGAAATATATAAATGAGAACAATGCATGAGTCTTAGTAGGTTTTGTCTAGACTTAAGACTAATCAGCTGCATTATGCTGATAAAGGTTGAGAGAAAATTCACCCCAGGTCAGTTTTTGAAGAAAAACATAACAGAAGAGTTATGGGTGGTTTTGGGTATTTGGAGGACTGAGATACAAATTTCGATTTTAGTCATGTTGAGATGCAGTCCAGGGGAAGGAGGTTACACAGTGGTTGAAGGGTCACTGACTAAGCTTTCTACAAGCAAATTAATCCTTTCAACTTGTTTTTTCCATAAGATGTATTTCACTGTTTATGTTTATTAACCTGTGGCTGTAACTGTTGTTTGTGAAGATGTGGGTTGAGGGAGGAGGATTAAAAATTAGGAGAGGAGAGCAATATTTAAACTGAAGTGTAAGACTGACACAAGAAGAAGTAGATATGAACTGCTTATGACTAAAATGGGAAGAATCAGAACTGTACTTTATCTCAGGAAGTGGTTTCTAGTACATGCTCAGCTGCTGCTCAGAGTTCCTCATGGGTGTTACCAGTTGTCTGGTTTGACTTGCTTCCTATTAGCTGCACTAAAAAAATAAAAATCATTGTCTTGATAAATAAAGTGCATTATTTCTATCAGGTGCCAATGCTTCAGGTTAGTTGCTTGATCTACATCTGGATAATAATTAACAGTAAAGATCAAAATTGTCAGGCATCAGTAACTTGAAAGTGCAGCATCAAGTCGCTTGTCATCCTTGACTGACTTGGTTCATTGTGGACTCCCAAAGTTTGATGTTCAAAAGCAAGGGGCAACAAACTAAAACATGTGGGAGCAGGCCCAGATATGGATGTTGGTGGAAGGTGCAGTAGCCCTTTATACATGCCTGCATCATTACTTTTCAACAGCATCAAAGAAGAAGTTGCTCCTTTGCACTGAGCGTGGATTTAGATATTTTTGCTGTATGTTGTCCTGTGGGTATACTCCTTAATAGCTGTTACGCATCAAGATCCCTGTTGGTGGCTTTTTGTCTCTCACTTGTATGTTAATTATTCAGCAGATCAAAATCAGTCAGACTTTTCTCAGACTGTGGACTGTAAAACTTGTCCAACCAATCTTTTCCTTTAACTGGAAGACTGTTGTCTTTGGTAATTACATAAATTAAAGTATTAAGCAGTTTTGTCATGGACTATAATGCAGTTGCATCACAATCCAGACTGTCTTAATTATTCTTTACCCCATATTGCCTCAGGCTGTGACCTCACAAGCTAAACAAGGTCATGCTTGGCTAGGATGAGAGAAGTCAAACAAATTCAGTGCTACAGGAAATATTAGTGATTCAGTAGGTGAGGTGACACCCCTGAGTTAATGTTTTCCCTGTGCTCCAGACTGGTAAAAGATGCTGCAGCTAGCATGATGAGGTGTAAAACTGAGATCCTTTGTTAAAATTTCAATGCTATTCCTAGTAAAAGGGCAGATGTTCATTCTGGACTCCTGCCCAAGTTCAGATTTTAATGGCTAAGTTTTCTATATACTTCCAATTTCTGTTTTAATGTAGTCACACTATCTTCTTGCACTTGTCTTAAACTGTTCTTAGATTTGTTGGGAAACTGCGTTCCAGAGGTGCTGACATGCTTGCAATTGGCAACAGATCATTTTGCAGAAACAGTGTTCCATTTTGAGATCTTTTGAAATCAAGGGAATTATATTAATGTAAGAAATGTCAAGTCAAAACTGAAAAGCTCCCAGATATGTGCAGAATATTTTTTTGGCTTGACTATGCATATTTGCAACATGGTTCAGTGTACTTACACTTACATATTTTTATTTTCCATAGGATTCAAGTGCCCTGTATGTTCAAAATTTGTATCTTCTGATGAAATGGATTTACATCTTGTGATGTGTTTGACAAAGCCAAGAATAACCTACAATGGTAAGAAAGAAGTAAGCTGATAATTATTTATTAATTTTAAACATCAGAGTGATAATAATGCTTTATTTGTAAGATCCTCTGGTAACTGATTCAGTGGACTCAGAAATGGTGTGTGTTTTTTGCTTGTAGTTTATATTGCAACTTAATTCCTAAGAACTTGGTCTGTTTTATACTGTCTGCCAATATAATTTACACTGTTGACTTGTTCTGCAAATATAAAATTATTCTTATTTGAGTGTGTTTATCCCATTTTTTGACTACAAGATCAGATATTGGTCAGTGTGCATTTAGTGTCCACTTGAGATATGTGTAGCTTAAACGTCCTCTCATCTAATGGCATCAAATGGTGAGGTAGGTCGACCAAGCCTCCTTCTGGGAACGTTATTAAGGACTCTAACTTGACACACTGCATTTGCACCTTATTCAAGAAAATGACCCTTTCTTGAAGGAGCTAAAGAACTTTCTCCTTCTTCAGCTGATTGTATACATAATACTTCGTAAGGACTGGTAGAGATATGTGTGTTTTTGTGATTTTAGTGAGACTTGCCAATGTCAAATTAATCACCTGTGGTAGGTCTGTTTTTTCCCTGCTACTAAGCTCTCCTTCAAGGCAACCTTTGATGCAAGGCAAACAGGACTTCTGCCACTGTTGGGATCAAACCTTTCTCTTACTGTGGCTTAGGCTGACAGTTCTATGGCAAATGCACAAAAAGGTTTCAGAAAACTAGGAATTAGAAAATCTTAGCGCCTACTTTGGCAGAGCTGCCCTACCATCAGGAAATCTTACAGTGCCTCCTGAATGAGCTTATTGCTCAACAGTCACCAGATGTGGAATATGTGAGAACAAAAAGCAATTAGAAAGAAATTGTAGAGGAGACGGAGTCAGACTCTTTTTGGAGGTGCCCAGAAAAAAGTTGAGTATCAGTAGTCACAAGCTGCATCAGGGAAAAATCTGATTCAATATAAGGTAGAAATGCCTCATAATGAGGGTGGTCAAACACAGTGGCAGACACCTGAACAGCCTGTGCAACCTCCATCCTTGGAGATTATCAGGAATTGACTGGATAAGGGCCTGAGCAACTTAGACTAATTTGGTCCTGCTTTGAGCGAGGGGCTGGACCAGAAGATCTTCAGAGGTCCCTTCCAACACAGGTTATTTATTGTGTAAATAACGTGCAGTGTTATGGGCTCTTTGACCCTCCTGGCTCCCTTGCTGTTATGGTATCCTACATTGTATTTTTTTTATTGGAACAAGTCTTGAAGGGTGTTTGGGCCCACCTTATTCTTTGCCTGGATAGCAATAAGGCTTGGCCTTAATTGTAAAAATAATTTGAAATCATATACTTACAGTTGTGAAATCTATTTCAAAGCACAGCACTCAGGAAAAGTAAATATTTTTTTGTTCTGCTGTTGCCACATATATATTTGAGAAGGTTGACTTCATCTAACAGAGGGGGCTCTGTTTCTCTTTGTCCTGCCTTTTGTAAATTAGAATTAAGCATTTTCCAAGATAGGTTGTTAGAAATCTGTGTACTGAGGGATGTTGAACATTAGGGAGAAGGAAGCTCGTCACCTCAGTCAGGGAGGGATAATGCACTTGGGATCAGTTGGGGTGCAGTGGAAGAAGGCAAGCTGGCAGAGAACAAGCTCTGGCGGTAATCCAGCTGATGAGATGTGCACAAATTATGAGTTGACTGACTGAAATCCTTTGCCCCTGCCGCTTCCTACATGTACGTATGAGTGCACTCAGCTGACTAACGTTTTTCAAAAAAACAACACTTACATCACAGAACCTCTCAGAATTGCTTGGGATGTTTATTTGTATCACAACAGTGCCATATTCAACCTCTTTCTTTTATTCTCCCCCCTGCACTGTTTCTCTCAGCTGGCATGCTGCTGGTTGAAGCTTCTTTGGGCCACCTTGTTACCTTTGTGGAGTCTGTCAAGTTAAAAAACTTCCATATAAATGAGCAGAAGTAAAACCTATGAGTGGCACCTGAAGCCACTCTCTTGATAATCTGCAACATGGCAAAAGCAGTTGTAGACAATGCAATATGAGATATGACCAGCATCATGTCATTTCTCAATTTAGGAGTTTGTCTACTGTATAAAGAGCATCTGATACTCATTCTAGGAAATGGTTTATATGAGCTTGAACAGAGAAGATTACTAAATTACATAGATTGGTTTGAGAGAGACACTTACTTAGAAATGTGGTCTTATTCTCATAAACACTTAATAGAAGTGTGCATTGATCCTTGTAACTCCAGCTGGTTAGCTCCTGGAGTCGTGGACTAAATCTTAAATTATAGCCTATAATTGGTTATTTAAGTTATTGCAGCACAAAGAAATTAAGGATATAGCTTGAGTTGTGCACCACTCAGTTGTTACTCTGCGGGATGATTGTGATCCCTTTAATGACACTAATGAAAGAGAATTAACTAGCAGATTGGTAACTTAATGCTGCCATGATTACAGGCCCAGAATTGCATATGAATGCCTATATGCATGCATTTTTTCCTGTATTTTTTTGATGTTTGCCATGATGAGATCATCGGTGATGGATCTGCCTTTTTGTCATAAACTGTAAGAAAGGCATCTCAAGTTTAGCTTGAGAGAAAAAAAGATGCTGCTATCAACTTCTGATACTTTCTTCCAAAATGGGAGGCATCTCTTTATGCTTTACTTTCTCATTGTTATCTTGGTCTTATGCCATACATACTCAAATAGAGCCAAGTAGGCATCATTTGCTTGTGTTGGTCACTGGTGATTTCCCAGTCCTATTATGACTAGCAGGAAAAATACTTTTTTTTTTTCTCCTTTTTTTTCTCTCACCTTCTTTTCTCTCTGAATTTTGCATTGCAAGTAGTTGAAGGGAGCCTTACACTTTGCAGGTGGTGAGATGTTTAAAAATTGAGCAGTTGGATTGAATAGTGCTTATGTCTAGTTCTGTTCTAGATGTGGTTTTTTGTGATACTGGATACGTATTGGTTGCTCTTTCTAAGAAACAATGGGGAACAAATTGTATGTGTTTTGTCATTCTGAGAAGACAAACCTGTGTTTTTAAATGTGAGTCTGAGGCATAGTCTTCCCCAGAAAAATGTTATAAGACTGTTTAGTTGTGATTTGAAGTTTAAAAAAATTAATGAGTTCTCCCAGCCAATCTCTAATTGCTTTCTGAGCTACCTTTGTGCACTGCATTTGGCAGTAGGAAGGGTCACTGAACTGCAAACTCTGGCAGCTGTCTGATTTATATGTGTTTTCTGAGAGAAAGTGGTCACAAATTTGTACCAGTTCTATGCTGGAAGTTGTGCTGATTTTCATATAAATAAATCGGTACATTTTATTAGGCTTATTCTTTCAAAATCATGTGACTTGCCTGCAACAGAGATCTCATTGCTGACTCAGTTTGGCATGTAAAAAGAGCTCTTTCTTTTTTCTGTGGAACTTTGTTCCAAGTATCTCTTAAACTACTTGTGGTGCTCACACATGAACCAATATCTGCACATTTTGATACAAAAGCTCATTAAATGAATGGAATTGTGCAAAAACATTTTGGTGTTTGGTGCTACTGTCTTAAATAGCCTTACTTTTTTTAGCAATTAAAAACTCTCTTCATCCTGTTGCTTGCTGAATTGCTGAGAAGTCAGAATAGGTCCCATGCACTGGTTAGTCACAGGCACAGGGTGCTAAAAGCCAGTTTTATGAAGAAAATGGGTTACTTGCTAGTTGACAGGTTTTTTTTTGAAAACCACTGCTAAAATATTATATAGCCATACCTGTTCCTTTGAGCTTCTCCAAAGTGTTAAATGAGGCCCCTTGCACCATCTCGTTCAAGTTGGCCATAGTGAGTTATGGAGGAATCCTACTTAGGGACTCCTCTGTGCAAGATGTTGCTTACAAGGTAGCCCCGTGTTTTGGTCAGGCAGGGGCATTTACTTGAGGAACACTTTGCAAGTGCTTTGGAAGCAACTTGCCTTTAACTCCCTGCTGATGATTAGACCTATCTGTTGAAGTATAGGTTTTGAATATAATTATTGTTCATTATGTGTTGTTACAGTATTAATGCTTTTTTTTTCACTGGAAGATGTTTTCTAAAACTTGAGGAGACAGGAGATACTTGTGTATTTAAGGGCACTAATATTAGATGCTTTGCAACAAATGCAACCAATTCCTCTTGAAGAAACCTTGCAGTTGCTTCTGAAGTAATTCTGGTTTTCATTTTAAAATTCCTTTGTTTGTTTCTCAGAACACTTTGTAAGACTTTATTATTATTGTTAAAGGGCCCCTCTGAGAGCAGGGACTAGCAGCCTGGCACCTGGCCAGGTGGGGAAGCCAGTGACCCTGGAGAGCTGGGGAGAGCCAGTCAGCTCACTAGACTGGTTGGCTGGCTCGGCGAGCCGGCCTGTCCTCTTTCAAAAGTTTTGATTGAATTAGCACATTCCTGTGGAATATTTCGGGTTTCATCAAGTCAGCACTTTGTGTTGGAACGCTGTTCTACTGGAAACTTTTCTAAGCGGGTCTCCTTAAAGCCGCTTGCTCAGGGGTGGTGCTGCTTTGACATCAGTGCTGCTTTCACTCAGACCGCTCTGCATTTAATTCAGATATGGCAGTGGGTCTGATTATTGGCCAACGTATTTACTGAGGTTCATTTTAAGGGGGAAAAGCTTTTTCAGAGCTTTTTCAGTAATTTCAGAGAGGGAGAATGTTGAGATATCCAGTGCTTGAGCTGCTGGAGGTTTTTTTTTACTCAAGGTAACTACTTTGCAATTATTCTTTTTAAATGACAATAAGTTAATTTTTGACCCCTATCACAGCAAAAAAGAGCAGGGGATCAAACATCACAGAGAGCAGGGATTACATATAGGATTTTGTATTTAAAGTTTATTCAGCTCTGGTTTGAATGGAGGGATTAGTATGTGGAAAGACTATTACAGACAGAATATTGAAAAATTAAGCTAGGTGTACTGAAAGGAAAACGTGTATGAAACTCGATGTGCTTTTCCTGTCTGGCAACGTACTTTGTCTTCTGGGGTGTTTGAATCTAACACCATGCACGGCTAGCCCAATATTCCTGTGCTGTCTAACTGAATTCAAAGTGATTTGGGCCCCAACAGTGCAACTGATTTAGATTAGCAAGGATGCAAAGCAGGGGTTTGTCACAAGGATTTAAATACACTGTTTATTCTAAATCAGTTTGAGGTATTGGATTAAGTTTTGTCTTGTGAGGAAAGAGAAATGCTAGTACTGCCACATGGTGAGGCCTGCATGTGAGTGAGTGTCGGCATCCTGAGCTGGAATCTGTATGAACAATAATCCTGCTAGAGGAGTTGTCAACATATAAATGATAGCCATAACATATGCATTTTGATCAAAAGTAAAGACTTGGAAGGTTGGCATGAGTCACCTAAAGAAGTAAATAAATATATTTTGGAAACATTCTTTGTGAATGGGACTGACCTAATTTTTTCTAAGACAAGTTATAAGCTTTGTTGTTTGGCGGCTGTTTCAACATCTTGGGGGCAAGCTACTTTTGCCAGAACTTACTCAATTTATATTGCTCAGTAGAAGGGAAGAAAAATAGTGCACCTTAACCTAACGTTTGGACCGCTGAGATATGTGATTCTAGTAGTTCCACCCCCTGCAGTGACTTGATCTCCTTGGTCACTTCTGTGCACGAAAAAAAGGGAGAGTATTTTACTCTGCAGGGCTGATGTTGTCAGCTGTTTTGACTGATGCACTCAAAACTTCAGTCTGGAATGAAAAGAATCTCTAACTTCAAGTTCACTTCTCTGCCAGGGCTCCTGAGATCATACCCTAAAAGACCTTGCAAAAGGGCATCTTGCCAGTCTGCCTGGAAAAGCTTAAGCCTTCCTCCTTGTCCTCATCCTTTAATAGGACTAGACTTTCAGCAAAGCAGTACAAAATAATACTAAGGCAAATCAGTTCTTTCGTTCCACTTTATCTGAGGTATAAAATTCTTCATAGAATTTCTCAATTATTCCATTTTTGGAGTTTAGCTAGATTCTTGGCTAAAAGTTTCTAGCTTCTTGCTCTGCCCTAGATGGTTCTGTGCTCTGTCCTCGGGGGTGCTGGGGAGGGAGAAGAGCATACGTTATAAGGTAGTTTAACAGCATGTGTAAACAGGCACTTATCCTGTGCTTGCAGTTAAAATAGTGACATTTACTCTTGTTTTGATCTTGTGTACTTAGGAACATCCTCCAGAGTATGTAGGAGGTTCATTCAGCTTCCCTGATGCTTTAAAACTGTTTTCTTCAGTAGTTCTTGAAAATAATTAACACTGTTGAACATCTGTTGAACTTTGAGAGAACATTACTATAGTAAATACAATTTTAATCTCAGACATTTGCACAGCTGTTATTCTGTGAATTGGTATAATATCAGCTCAGATTTTTCATAGCTCGTCTTGCAAATCATTGATACAATTTTAAGGAGGAAAATTGTGTTTGAAGAACTTGATTAAAATATATTGATTCCTCCCTTCCTCCCTTTGGGAATTATTGGTAGCATTTGAACAAGAAGGAAACTTTCACTCGTGTTCACCAGTATAGACGTGGTTAGCTACTGGTCCAAACCAGACTGCCAAGAGGTACAGTGGTAAATTCTATCTCTTCCTGCCTTTCATTCAGTAAAGCTGTATTTCCTTCCAACCATCCCAAATCTCTCCTCCCAACAGTTTTCAGTACCTCACAGAAAAGCATCACTGCAAAAGCAGCCTGTTACTGTTCAGTTTTGTTGGGAGGGAGGTTGTTCATTTCAAAGATTAATGCTGACAAATGTCACTAAATAAAACCACACTCAAGTTCAATGTGTACCTACCTCCTAAAGGGGGTAGGACCTGCTTCGGTGACCCCATTTCAGCTTCAGTCAATGGATGAATTGGGTCAGTCTGTGATAGCGTGGAGTTGCAGCACTTTTGGAGGCTGCAATCTCTTATCTTTCTTCCAC
This sequence comes from Anarhynchus alexandrinus, assembly GCA_008711295.1. Lineage (NCBI taxonomy): Eukaryota > Metazoa > Chordata > Aves > Charadriiformes > Charadriidae > Anarhynchus > Anarhynchus alexandrinus. The sequence goes on from VUYV01000059.1 coordinate 4,772,306, forward strand.
ACCCACAAACTGTCAACCCTTTGCTACAGAGTCAAAAAAGTAAGCTGTATATTTCTAATGGTGTGGCTGTGAAGAAAGGTCCTGAAATGGGAACATAGTGTAACTGAGAGGGAAGTGCTTTGAATGTCTGCAACAGCAGTTCCCAGAACTGCAGACTACCCCATTTATCTTGGTAAAATATAACCTTGGAGGTTTAGTAGTGGTGGTTGAGGGATTGACATTGCTTATTATTTTACTCTTTGTGTAAGAGGAAGGGAGGCAAAGATTTGTAGAGTAGGTATGACCACTCCTTTTCATGGTGCAAGTTGGGGATGCTCAATAGATTATGCTACATTTTCTTGCCTTAATGGAGTAAAGTTGACATGTTTGCATCCTGCTGAGGAGGACACACTGCAGAGATCAGATCCATCCATATCTTAAACTTTTCTCCAATTTTTTGTGAATGTGACTGACACTTTTAATGAACCTTTGGGAAGAAAGGTATTTAGTGGGTGATTCTTTACCTACTTTCCCTTGAGCCAGGCCTAAATTTGCTAGACCGAACTTCCTGTGATGGAGCCATTACAAATCCCTCCTGGCCAAAATAGCTGCAATGTCACCTCATGTTTAATTCAGTTCTTGAGAGTGGGACAACAATTTTTTTTTCTCAGTACATTGGAATAGCCTTTATAGAAATGCATACATATGCCACAGGAACATTTTATATGCAGCACTGGATAAATACAGTAAAGCTTTTGACAGCTGTAGAACAAGCCTGCTTGTTTCTGAACGAAATGGAGAAAACAGGATCATTCATGTGCTGAATAGCTCAAGTTGTTTCTTTTCTTTAGAAGCTACTCCTAACCTCAGATACTGCCGTTGTCTTGCTTTGGTACTGACAGTGCTGCTAAAGTCAAATGACAATTCTTGTCCTAGAAAATTACAGATACACCTGTGAACCAGTGCCGCAAAGAACATCTGCGGGTGACGCGAGGAGTGATTCAGATCAGGTTAGAAGAGAACCTGATATATTGCACTGTATGTCATTGTGCTTCTCTTATATAATGGCAGTGCAGTGCTGCATGCCGGAGAAAGCTAAGGGACAGTTTTGTTCACTCAGTAGCAAACGCTCACTGTGCTGTGACTCCACATCATGTGATGTGGGCAGACAGGAGCTACCTTCCATGTCTTACACTTAATCAGTCTTTAGCTTTGAGAGGTCATTCGGAGGATGTCATAAATCGTGTCTGCAACTGCTGCAGTCTTGTGACTGCTGGGAATTTAGCTTCAGGGGAAACAACGTTCCTAGTTTTGTATGGTAATTCTGCAGTCTTTAAAGCTGATACCTCTAAAACCTTGAGATTTTACTCGTTTGTTAGCAGCAAACTGACTTATTTTTTGTAGTTGCTCTGTGGAAAGTACACACCTTTTATTAATCTTAGAGAATAGGTTTCATTGGCTGGATTTTGAAGTAAAGCTACTTGAAATCTTTAGGTTATTAAAAATAAATGCCAGGCTACATCTCACTGAGATTGAGTGATCTGTGTAGGAATTTCGTGGTATTTCCTTCCCTAAATTCCTCACTGTTTTGCAGGAACTAGAACGGATTATTCGCAGATCAGGATTTTTTCTGCAGAAATAGAAAAGAATAAGAGGCACTCCCTCTTGCTCAGAAACTACCCCAAGGGCAGATCAATTGAAAGAAATGCCTGAAATGACATTTGTGATTTTTTTTTTTCTTCAGATTAAAATCTTGCTTTAAAACCCCGCTACCCTTTGATTATTTAAATAGTCTGGTGCTTTTGAGTTGCAGACTCAACCCTTCAATGACAAAAGAAGTCTGTCCAGCTTTTGCAGGGGATTTCAGTGGTAGAACAAGCTGAACTCTTCAGAACCAAGCTGGGCGAAACCACTGTTAATGTGATAGAGTATGCTCACTACTAAACTGGGGATTATTATCACTGCTTACACAGGAGAAAAGATTACCAGTTTTCAGTATTTTTAACAAAATCCAGTTGTTCTAGAACAGGCTGTAAATTGCCTATTGACAGGAATTACGTTGATTGTGTACTGACATAGCACAAAATACTAGACTTGCCTATTGTATCCTCCCTGGAGGAACCTCCTTGCTCCCTGAAGTTTGCGTAACTTTGTCTCACGTGGCTACAGATTTGTTCAGCTGCAGGAATAACCCCAGGTTCTAACACACAGCTGAAACATGAAAAACTTCACTATTGCTTGATTTAGAGCTGAACTGTATTAACACTTATGAAACCTTGTTAAAGTTTCCTCATAAAAAACTCAGATAACTTCCATTTTAACCCTGCACTAATGGCTATCTGTAATTTTAAGCCATACCAAATTTTCTTCATGTTGACCGTGTTCCTCATCCCTTCCTTTCTTGTGCAAAGTTTAATTAGATAGTCTTCATGTATAACATTAGATATTGGATAGCCTTCATGTGGCTAGGCAATATTCAATGACATTTTGTAGCCCATAAATAATGTTTATTTATTTGAGGCGAAGAGATAGGGTAGGAGTTGTTTGGTTGACGCTTGTATATTTAATTGTCTCCCCCCCCCCCGCCTTTCCAAGAAAGTCTGTTTCAATCTGTGGCTGTATTAATTGAAACACCTTGTTGTCATGATGGTGTCCAACAGTTTTGATAGCCTGTAGATTTAAAAAATGAGGATAAAAATAAAACTTCAATGTGGTTGTAGAATTATACTGCCAGATTATGTGCATAAAACTTTGAACAAATACTGGATAATTGTCTTTGGGGGCTTTTGGGGTTTTTTTTTTAAACACATCTCCCATGTTAATCCTTTTGTATTATTATTTGTGAATGATTATGATTGCTGAATACTATTGAAATTATGTGGGTGTCTTTTGACTTAATTGCTAGGATCTAGAAATTGAAGCTATTTGCTTTAAAATGTAAAGGAAGGTTTGTTGTTTTGTATTTTTTTCCTCTTGAAATTAAAGACCTATATACTCAGTATCTTACTGGGATAGTAAAAACCTGTAGGTACCTGTTAGCACCAGAAATACTGTATCTCTATGCTTGCTGTAATAAATTATAATACTAGATTATAGGTTAGCATGGAGCAAAAAAATTGAGATAACTTTGAAAACTTCGACTTAAGATTTGATGTTATCAGAACTTTTTGCATTCAGACATGTTTTGCATTCCATCTATATCGCAAGGATAATTGCATTTAAAATAGGAATAGCTTGTAAAAAGCAGTCTGTCTGTTGTGAACAGAAAAGACAGACAAGTAAAAAACATGCAGTGATTTATATCCCTGTCCTGTGTATGCACGTCGACACCAGACATTCAGTTTTAACTTGGAGAAGACTGATTTTGAGCCTGCTGGGAAAAGCACCCTGTAGGCCTAGCACCTGGCACAGGGGTTAATAAGCCAGACTTTATGCACACTGAGTTTTGGCACCAGTGTTTTCATTGTGTGTTGCTCAGTAATGCATTGTATCTTCTCTAAGAATAGCGTCTTAGTCAGACACACCTGTTTTTCTCCCCTCCTCCTGTTTCAAGCTTAGGCTTATAGTTTCATCTTTCGTGCCATCTTCCTTAGTGCTCCCTATGCATTCATCTTGCATCAGATCAAACCAAACTCCTCTGCAAGCTTGCAAAGAAATGAGTCAGTTATTTGGCCAATGTTAAAAGACTGTAAAAAAGACTTGGCAAAACCGATTGTGCTCTGGGCACCTGTAGGAAGCCTGGAATAGGAACCTGAAAAAGGACGAAGCGAACAGAACACTGAATCAAATCCTACATCCAACTTCAAAACAAGTCACCATTAAAGTAACTCATGTTGCCCAAAGTAATAGGCTAGCTAACTGCATCTGAGCTTCCTCTGTTCATTCCTTCTCTACCTCTGTTCTTCAGGGATGCTGTCCCCATACCCTTTCCTTCCATGAAGGTTTCTAATGTGCCCACTTCGTCTACCTTGTGTTAGATGAGTTCTCATAGATTTCACTAGGCAGCAGGTCCTCATCATACTCTCAATTTCGTGCAGACTATTACTAGAATGAAACTTCCCAGTTCAAAATCATTACAAAGCAATTTCTCTGGCTCCTGACTATAGTTTCAGTGATGGTGAATGGTTGAAGCTTTGCCATTTAGAAAAACTGTCTTCTGCAATCATTTTGGTCTCCTTTCGTGTTGGGGATAAAATAAGCTTAGTCACTTTAAAAAGCTGCCACAGCAAGAGGGATTTCCTAACCTCAGTGGGGATCCTTTTGTACAGTCGCATCAACATCTTGCATTTGCAAGATCTTGTTCAAATTTAGATCTTACCTTCAGTTTGATCAGAGACAACCATCTTCTGTCGTACCTACTCTGCCACATCCACACTCTGCTTTACTTTCCCAGTTTTTGTGAACAGTGTTGGCAGTAGTACGTAGTCTTGATTTGTCAAAGTTGCTCATTTTAACAGGCTTACAGCGTCATAGCTAAGTCTTCCTTCTGACCCAAAAGCTATTTGAAGAGAACTGTCTCTGCACGGTATATGAAAGGAATTATTCACCCTCTTCCTAACCACATTGGTATCTTTTCCTCATTAAATCATTAAGTTCGATTCCCGAGTGATTTACTACTGGAATAAGCTTCTGTAGATAAATACTCTTGGGGTCTTATGCCTGGTTGCTTGTGGTGGGATGGTTTGGGGTTGGGTTGGGTTTTATTGTTTTGGTTCTTTACCTTTGGTAAAGAAGTCATCTGCTACACAAGACAAGCTGCAGCTCAGGCCTCTCATTTTTCTTGAACGTGGCCCCATTGGTGACAAGGCTTAACTTTCTGCCCTTTGCTCTGGGGGATACCATGTGGTTCAGCCACCTTTGGACTGGATCTCTGGATTGTGATCCCAAGTTCTTGACAGGCCTAAATTGATTTTGTATCTATCACAGCAGTTTCTTAGTGCTGGTACAGTTTGGCAGGTGTGTGTAAGTAGCCCTTAAATATTTTGCTTTGGTTTACTTCTCAAAGATAAGCAATGTTTAGCAAAGAATCAAAATGATAAAAGATCTGCATGCATGGATCCCACACTGATATTTTTCTTTCTTGCTTACTTCTGTAAGTTTCCTTCATCCCAGCTATCTCCAGCTCCCTGTGAGAAACAATCCTCTCTAACTGCAGCAGACTCTTTCTGTCAGCAATACATGCTGGTTGCCCCTGGCCATTTACTCAACCTCTCCTTCTTTTGTAGCATATTTGTGGTGTAAGATCCTCTTTGATGGTAAACTCAGCCTTGAGAAGTGTAAATCATTCTTACCCGATGAAGCTGAGGAGGAGGTATTCCCCAAGTGATAGTTCCTTATGCTGTTTCATAAGGAGTCTCATTTTCATGCTGTTTTGTTTCTTGTGGGTTTGCCCCTTTATATGCTACTTTTGATTTAACTCCTGACATTCAAGATTAATTCCTGATAACCTGAGAGGTCACATAATATCAGTTAAAACCCAAAAAAACAGCCTAAAGGCAACTTCCTTGTTCCATGCACTGGAATAAGCAGCTTTTGTTTCAGTATGTGCTGGAGTACAGTATTCATGATGGAGTTGCATGGTGGGGCGCTAGTTTGGTACTGCTGCATTCAAGGCTTTTTCACCCAGTTGCCTCCTGATAAGACAGTATTTAGAAGTATTTTCATCTCCCAGTAATAGTGTTTCTGAAGGGGGTGGTGCGGGGCGGGGGGGGGAGCCTTGGTAACAGCAGCTCAGTTGGAATGGGGACTTAGTACAGAATGAGTAAGGCTGGCACAGAGTCTCTTTACATCATGTTCTGGAGGACAAGATGACTGTTGATTTGTGGTTTGTTTGTGAACAGGTGCAGTTCTTTAGCCCATATCTAGACTAAAATTTGACAGTTTAAGGACATGGTGCTTACAAATGTGGTGAATGGAACTTACCTTTAGAAGTCAGTGCAAAAGGAGAAAGTTGTTTAGCTATCTTGAGATGATTTAACATTCAAGGACTCAACTCAAACTGCAAGCAGACTGATTAAACAGAAGTTGGAAAGACTGTAACTTAAGTTTCGGAGTCAATCAGATAATTGTCTCTGTATCGAGAGCAAATCTTGAATCGCTGTGGAAATGCATAGTCACTCTGGTAATAAATCTCAAGACAGCAGCACAAGATGTTGCATGTCCAATTGAGTTGATAAATTTTATCTTGTATGAGTACCTATTTCACCCCAACTCTTTCTACCAGAAGCATAAATACGGACTGAGAAAGTTGGTACACTGATCACGATAGCATGGGAGTGGCTGTGGATGTTACTGCTCGGAAGTGAGGAGCTTTATTTCTCAGACTACTTGGCCTTTTTTCAAAGCCTACCTCTTCACTGGGAGTTCTGGGATGAAAACTTGACTTTGTCCTATGAGCAACATATCTTAATTGGATGTTGTCTGAAAGCTGTGTTATTTAAACTTGGGGTTTAATTATTTTTTTTTTTTTCCCCAGAACTGTAGCTTGCATTGACACAATGTATCTTAAAGTTGCAGCTAGATTTCCATTGCGGCAGGCCACTGAAGCAAACCTCTTTACAAAAGCAGTTTCCCTAAATGCGTAAATCCCTCTCCCCTCTATATTATTTAGTTTACCTAATTAGAATTGTATCCAGGTAGCTAGGACTATACATGCTTTTATACTCATACTGCTCCCTAAAATGTACTTCTGTCGCTACTACTTCAGTTTTTATCTTTATTCAACAAAAAGTGAGTATTTTTTCTCTACCATACACCCGATTGTTATCTGTCTGAACAGGAAGCATCTAGCTATTTCTCAGAATTAGCTTCTGAAAGCTAAGCATGTCCCACAGAAATCTAAATCCAGTTCTTCAAGTGTTGGGTTAGCTGAGAAACCGTGAAACTTCTTCAGCCTTCTCCCTCTAGCTCAGCATGGTGTTGCGATAAAAGTATTGCAACTTAGCCCTTATTCTGCAAATATTTCTCGTTTTCTTCTGCGACTTTCACTTTGTTTTGTGTGCTCCTTCCCCTTTACCCTTTGTGTTTTAAGAGGAGGGAGCACCAAAGACTGTAGGCAATGTTTGTGCAGGAAGTCTTTCATGATGGATATCTGTTTGTATATAGATGTCTCAGTCTTGGACCAACACTGAGCAAGGTGAGATGGAAGGGGAAAACAAGGATAACGCTTGGACCTTGACTAGGAAATTGTAACGGGCTGCTGTGTTGTTGCAAGGGGCGAAGAATGAGATGCCAAACACACCTCCACCCCCAAATTCATCAAATGCTTTGTTAGTATTTGAAGAAGTGTCACATTTGTTGTAGCTGTTTAGTTTGCTTTAGAGAGGTTATTATGGTTTTGTGTATTGTGGTGGGGGAAGGTGGTTTTAGATTGCTTAAGTTCTAGGTATTAACACTGAAGTCATGCAGTGGTGTTTGGGGTTATTGTGCCTGTTGGAAGTGCACGAAAAGTTGCAACATGTTCTTGTTTGGTTAACATATGGGTATTAGTTTTTTTCAGCAGTGTAAAAGGGAATTTGGACTGAAGTTAGTCAGGAGAGCTGAATTCTGAATTTCCACAGGCTCAACTTTCTGATACTGTGAATCCTGAAAACCACTTAGCTGCGGTTCATGTAAAAACACTAGATGTTAAAAATCTTCACTTTTGCATCTGATCTGGATGAGGTAGCTTGTATTAGAGCAGTAAGAAATGTTTCTGGTCAAGAACCCATTGCTTCTTCAGAAGGTATGTCCCTGGCTGAGGGCAGTGCAAGTTTAACTTCTGGTTGTGAAGGTGCAGTCTTTATCAGCGAACAAAGTTAATGGCTTTAGCTCTGCCTTGCTCCATCTGCTGACAGACCCTGTAGCTTGAAAAGCTCTGAGTGGCAAAATAAGCTTCTTTTGCAGTGACAACTGAATAATCTTTCCCCTGCTATTGAGGGCTCTGAGCACTGAAGAATCAGCTGTCCTTCAGAGTGTCTTTCTGCCTCAACTTTTGAGCAGCAGCGGAGTGCTGACCTGCTCATCCAAGAATGATCCGTAGCTGGAGCATGCTGAATCAAGGATGTTCCTCTTGTGGCAGCCAGAACTCTGAAAAACAGGTAGAATACCGAAGAAACTGCTTGCCCTCCTAATGTTTAGGATGGACTAGGAGAGAAAGCCTTTGCTTGCAGCCAGTACCAGGTTTCAAAAACAGTTACTGAGCTACATGAGAGAAGCATACCCTGCATAATGGTCCCTTTTCCTTCCATTCCAGTGTCTACTTCTCCCAAGGATATTAACCTCAAATAAGAAGGCTGCCCATATTATTTATATCAGATAGTGGCTAATAATGTTAATCTCTTTCTCCTTTCTCCAGTGCCTGCATTGCAATAGTAAATGAAATGAGATGATGGGGGGGATAGGAGACGCGGCAGAAAAAGCAGGTCTAGAAAGAATGACATTTTGGAGAAAATGAGTGTGAAGAGGAGGAAAGCATGGTAGGAAATAGCTGGAAAGGAATGGAGAGGGAGAAAAATAGATGCAGCAGAAGCTGGAAAGATTTAGTAAATCAAGTCAGTAACATTTAATAAGAGTATGCTAATCACATCCACACATACTTGCTGGCTACCGAATAGTTACCCATGGAAAGTGCAGGTCCTTCGGGTCCACTTATTTTTGTAACACTGCAAGGAAAAACTTTGGATCGTCCCAAAAGACGACATCAGTAAAAGTGTAGAATAAATTCTGAAATGTGGATGAATTCACGCTATACATGTGAAGGAATGTGTTTGCTTCTAGATGTCGAGAGCTTGATGTACTCCATTTAAAAACAAGCAAAGACAGTCTCTAGTACTTAATTGAGAGAGTTTTTAGTAACCAGCAACAAAAATTAATTAATCTGTAACAGATATATGGTAATATATACTATTTAATGAAGTTTCATCAATATTTTTTAACGTCTTATGGGTTTTGTTTAACCAGTTTTAGTGCTGATAAGATACTGTTCAGAAAATATGTTCCAATAAGTTTCAGTTACATTTCTGAAAGGGTGCACTTTGTGTTTTTCTTCGCTGTTAAGGTAGCTGTGGTGGCAAATTCCACAGACATTTAAGCATTTAAGTTTTAGAAGAAATCCAGGTATTTTTAAAAATTGTCGTACTGGATTAGATCAAAGGTCTTTCTAACTTGGTGTTCAGTTTCCAGTGAATGCCTAGAGAGAAATAAAATACTGCAGCTATAAGGTGATAACTCCCCAAATACTATCACAGTCTTCATGATTTGTGACTTGGGGTTTCCTGAGCCTAGTGCTGTATCTATCTGTGTTTTAAAAAGAAAAGCAAAAAGCAGTAGCATAGATTTTAATGACTTAATCCATAAAGTATGTATTGCATGTGCTTTTGCAGTCCTCAGTTTGAAGACAGACTATTTCATTTCACACTGTTTCAGGCATTACCTATAATTTTAACTGTGGCTGAGTTGGTGGCTTTGATAGTTGTTGGATAAATTTTCCAAAAGTTCTAGAAAACGTTTTTAACTGGTAATGTATGTGCAAAATTGCTGGGATGATTGTATTGTAATTCAGTACCACCTATTTTACTATAAATGCGGAAGTGAAGTAAAATTTATTTGTCAGTAAAGATAAAAGCAGAATTTTAGGAGGAAAAATTACTAACAATCAGAAGTTAAAACAGTAGTAGTATTCACCAAGGATAGAGGAGAGGAGGAGGAAGTGCTTGAGCAGACACAGGAGGGAAATGCTACGTTCTTGTGCCAGATTTCATCTTTGACACCAGCCTTTGGCTAGTGAGTACTTGTTCAAATAGCTGGGAAGGTGGAGGAGTGTTTACCTCCTATTTGGTGCAAGGCAGATGGATGTGGGGGTGTGGTGAGTGTTTGTGTATATACCCACGTGTGGGCGAAATGGAAAAATGTGGTCTCTGCTTATTTCCTCTTCCCACTTCCATTTAGGTAATACACTTGTATAAATGTTTTAATCATAACATTGATGAAATCTCAAACTGTTCTTTTTTTTTTTTTAAGCAGAAAAGAGAAAAAGAATAATATGTATCTGATGAATCACTCCGCTGCAGGAAAATATGAAACCAAAAAAAATTTTCAGAATGCAGTGTTTCTGTGCAAAATTATTTACACATTTTTCCATAAAAGATACATTTAAAAATTAGTGTTAAGTGGCCCTTAAACAGACTTCCATCTGATATAAGCCAGTGTTGTTACAGGGGAGTGCTGTATGAAACAAGTGCAGAACAGATTCTGACCAGATTCAGGTCTAACAGGTTTTTTCACTCTTTTTTCTTTATCTGGGATTGATGATCCGAATCACCTAAAATGATCAAGAGAGAGTCAGACCCTAAGTGTTGTAGGACCATGAAGGATTTGCTTTTGCTGTCGTCACTCTACATGTGTAATCAATTATGAGCATAATTACATGGGTTTGGAGTCTGTTAACGTGCAGTGCCAAGTTGCACATGGGCTTTTATAGCAGTTGGGTATTTTGTACTAATTCCTTCCGAACTTATGCTTTCTTCTTGCACAAGAACCCGGGTAGGATTCGTAAGGTTAACACAAGAAGTAGGGAATGCCGACTTCTCGTTATTTCGGAGGAAGAAGAGCATTGAAACCTATTAACAAAATCTCTTCTGCAAGGGTGGCAGAACTACACCACGTTTCTGAGGCCCCGTCCATGCCAGCCATCATCAGTGTTCACACCAGCTCCCTCTGGCATGACTAGGCAAAGCCGCTGCGTGCCTAGCGGCTCATCCCAGTGGGAAAGCCTGGAGTGAAGCCAGGGAGAGTGACAAGCTGTTTGCCTGGGACTTGTGCAGTAGGGCCAGTATTGGCAAGAGGGAGGCTAACGGCAATTGTGGAGAGTACGGGGGTACTGGAGGGAAGAAAAGGAGTCTCAGGCACTTACACCAGGGCTGGTGGGAGATACAAATGTTTAAGTTGGCATCTTGCCCTAATGTTAGCCAAAAGGTGCAGAACTTTGTTAAATCACTCAGCGGGAGTTCAGACCTGAGTGTTGTACAGTCTGGGGAGTGCACGATAAGCCAGACATATACAATAGAGAATGATGTGAAAACAGTTCACAGGAATGTTTTCTTTTATAAATTGTATTTTTATTGGACAGCTTTTTCATTTTTGTCATCAAAACTTGACTTCCCTCTTGAGAGTGCTGAGGGGGGAGCTTGAGGATTAATTAACTGGAGGTATCTTCGTGTCATTTTGTTTTGGGTACTAGCTGCTGATCTGATAAAGTGACTCCATGGAAAACATTACTTTTATTAAGTATGCTCTGTGCATATCATACATGCTTGAATTATAATGGTGCATCTTCCTGCAACCTAACTGTGGTAAGAGTCGATCTGCTCAAAGGACTTTTGGCAAAGCAGTGGTGTAAAGAGGCAGTCTAGGAGGGTAGTGTCTGAGAGCCTCAGCCAAAGATTAATACCTCTGTAGCAGGACAATGCTGTCTGGAGAGTCTTTGCCTCCTGGAGTCAGATATTAAAGTATCTTTTTATACTAAAAAAAAAAAAAAAACACTTCAAGGAAGTATTTATCCGTAGCACCCTCTTCTGGGCAAGTTCTTAGTGTAAGGATTTTGTAACAACAAATACAAGCTCTGAAGATCTTTTGTATTGTTTTAAATTGCTTTCTCTCTTAGGTACCTCTAATGTCCTTGGAAGCTGTAAGCTTCTGATAGGGCAACAGAAATGATTTCTTAATATGATGCCTACCAATGGTATTACCATGTGTAAAATACTTTTTTTTTTTATTTTCTTCATTGCGGTAGGTGCATATTGTTTATTAAATTATTTTGAATATTTTTCTTTATAACAATTCACCTCATGTTATATATTCTTCACCTATCCTCATGAAGATGCCACATGTGACTTTATACAGTATTTTTAGCATAACCAGTGAATATAGCAGACACTGAAATAAGCACTGTTTTAGAAAACCAAGCACCTGCAAAATAGCATGCTGTCATTCTAAGGGAAGCAAGGTAGACCTAATTTCATTTAACTTTTTCCTGCAATGGTAGCTTTTTAGTTGTCTGCTTGTCATTTTCTGTGTGTTTTGAATGCCATAATGAAATATATGGGAGCTACTGGGGAAAATAGCTTAGAGTTGGGTGGTTTCTCAGTCGTACCTGGCGCTGTACTCTCCCTTTAGGCTCCTTTTGGTTAAGAAGGGGAAGCTTTTCCCATGAAACTGCGGCAATTTGAACATGTGGGCTTTACTTTGCCAAATGTGCACCTTTCTGATCTGCCAGAGATTGCCAGTTTGGTTGCTATGGGTCCCTTGTTGGAAATGCTCTGTGCACTAGGTGAGGTTGCATCAAACTGGGACTTCTAACCTGCTTCTGGCAAATATGGCCTTACGTGATCTCCTGTTTTGCTTTGTACTAAGACTGAATTCTGCGTCCCATGTTCTGGCTAAGAGAAGTGTCCAAGAGAGAAGTTTTTTATTGAAAATAATATATTTTCCCAGAAACTTCTGTGTGAAAGCCAACTCTTGTACATTCCTAGTAACTTACTTTCTCCTCATTTGGTACGGGACTTGGTAATGCTGCAAAAAATTCAGTATCATAGGAATTTAGGGTCATTGGAGCCATACAGCACTGATCCTTCCCTGATGGATAACTCCCATTCCTATTGCCAACAGTTGCATACCTACATTGAGGAATAGGTGGATGGGATGTGGCAGAACATATTGACGTGGTAAGACGAGGAGGCTGAAGGAATGAAATAGGAGTACCAGAGAGGCTAGTAAAAGAAAGCTACATGTATAGAAGAGAGATGAGTAGGGGAGTAGAAAAAGCAAATGATAGGCTAAGTGTTTAGAAGTTAGGATCTTTACCTGCGTTTTTATGCAGTTCAGGCTTGAACTTAGCCTCCATAAAGAAAGCTGAACATGGGAAACAGGGGACAGCTGGGAAAAACCCACCCAGCATGAATCCTCAAAGCCCTGGAGGCATTAGGTACCATCTGTATGAAGAACCCAATTTTGCCAATGCTTAGCTCTCAGGGTCAGCAGCACAGCGTGTCTGCTGCCGCTGTGTGGTTTAGAGCACAGGTTTGCGAGGTCAGATGAGAGCAGCCTGTGCAGTGGGGTATGGATCTGCTGGGAGAGTATAAACTCCAAAGGGTTACTGGCTGTTGATTATGGCTGCCCCACTTCTCCATATGGGTGTCTTCCTACAGGACTTCATTTTGAGCTATGTCTGTGTTTAGGCAAGAAACTGAGTCATAACCATATTTTAATTTGAGCTGTTAAGATGTCTCCCATCAGGAATCTTCAGTCAGCTGGTGTAAGTGTGACTGATCATCACCTTGACATGACTTTCTGCAGGACAAGAAGTATCTTCTGTAGCTGTCCTTGATATTCAGAATAAAGAACATTTTGATTGTTTGCTGCTTTTTAACTGTTTAACTTTCTGCTTTTTCTTCAGAGGATGTGCTGAGTAAAGATGCTGGGGAGTGTGCAATATGCCTGGAAGAGCTGCAGCAAGGAGATACTATAGCACGGCTGCCTTGCCTCTGCATATATCATAAAGGGCAAGTATTTCTCGGGATGCATATAAAATTCCAGAAGGTCACATTTATTGGGTAACTCCTCTAAGGAGTGCCTAAAGGAGCACTAAAACTTAGTCTCTCTTTACATTTAAGAGAACAACAACAAAGAAACAACAGCAGCAACCCTAAAGGTGTTTTTAAAATGACATTTTCCTGCCTCTCCACCAATGTATTTGAAGTCAGTTTTCCCTGCTGTAGTCTTCTCATGGTTCCATGAAAAGCCCGCAGGGGAAAAATGCGAAATCACCTGTATGGGGAAGGAGTGCACATCATAGCTATGGAGCTTAGGTTGTGTGTACCTACATAATAAAAGTTGTGTCAAATGCTAATAGACTTGGGGGGAAAGGGGAAACACTTTAGATACCTGTTTTGTATTTGTTTTTGCGAGTGTATGTAATGACAGGAAGTAAAATGTCAGTGAACGATACAAGCAAGATCATAGTGTTAGTAATGAAGAAACCTGTGTATAAAAGCTGGATAGTAATTTGTAAAATGCTTCCTTAGAAAATTTCAACACTTAAACACTTGTTTGACAGTGTTTAATATCCAAATATTATTGTGGTTTGGGGTTATTACATTTTCAATGAATGTTGAAATATGTGTATATACATATACTTCTTTGTATAATATGAAATTCACTATTTAGTGAAATTAGGAGAAACCAATTTATATTCATATCTTACTGCTGAATGTTACTGAGATATTCATGTCAATTGTTTTCATTTTTGTCTTGCATCCAACAGCTGCATAGATGAATGGTTTGAAGTAAATAGATCTTGCCCTGAGCATCCATCTGATTAAGACAAGATTCATGTTTTTAGGTAATACTTTTTAGATGCGTACATTTCAACAATAAATATCTTTATTATCTGAAGTAACTCTCTATGCTATTTTTTTAAAATTTGTGAATTTGCTACTGTGTCTCATAACTGCAATATTAATCAGTAAGTATTGACGTATATTGCAATATGTAAATGGTTTTTGCATCCTTATATGGCATGGTCTGAAATGATGTATTCCCGTTTTAGTACTGGAAAGTGGCAAGTCAGTGCCAATAAAGCTTTAGCATTAACTTTTAAAGAGTATTTTTTCCATGGAAATGAAACAAAATTAAAATAATACAATTGTGTAATTTTGGATTGTTCCATGAGTACTGGCATTTGTTTCTGCCGAAAGCTTTTGGAATCATATGAAGAAGTTGAAACTAGATATTTTCAAAACCACTTCCATGTTAATACATTCCAGAATGTTTAAAATCTATAAATAAATAAAAATATTAACATATTTCTATCCATCCCATCTCAGAGGTTCAGTTTTTTCCAGCTTATGTCTTGTGTTAATGATTTCTGATCTACAATCAGTGTCAAAGGTTTAAAGGATACGTTTATTCTTTTAGTTGACTAGTTTGAAAACTTTATCTTGCATTAAACTACTGCCACGAAGCACTGCAAAACACACCAACAATTCTTAGAGAAATTGAGATACCTGAAATTCTGGCTGGTAGCTGAGGCTTTGGTTTTGTTGTTCTAATGGAAATTAAAATATCTGAAGACTTCATCATTGGCATTTATTTGTTCATTTGTTTCATCTTGCTTCCTGAGTCAGTGTTGCAGGTCGCATTGCAGTGCTATGGTTGTTGCAAGGGTAGCAGAGAGAACTTGAAGGAAGGTGTCCTGCTACACCAATAATTGTTTTAACCTCAGGGCAGTGTTAGCCAAAATTAATAAATAAACATGTTTCCTATATTGCCCCAACAACTGAATTGTGGAAGCCCACACGCTGCTTATGAACACGTTTGTCTCTCTACACACTCATAGGTGTCTAACCTCATGTTAAATCCAATTTGCGCTTTTTCACAGCAGAGATGGTGATAATTGGGGGCTTAGGGAAAAGGGGAAAGAAAACACGGTGGTTGTGCTCATGCTGTTTGAGTGTGTTATATACTGAAATAGCTGAAATGATGGTACTTTTGTCTTCTGCTTTTTCAACAGCTGCTTCCACTGATCAGAAAACATAGGTGTGAGGTTCCCTTGCTGAACACAGCATGCCTGGCTTGAGACTTACAGTTCTTTGTGGCTGAAAAAGGCAAAGATGGACAGTGACACGGAAAAAGCATTGCAGACACCGGTTACTTGCCAGTAGTGCTCGGTATACCAAACACTCATGCAAAGGACACACAGGGATTCTGAAAATGCTGCACATTCTGTAACAATCGACTCCCCACAGACTTTACTGACACTTTTGTATTGAAGGCCAAAGTTCCTAATTTCAGCCTAACTTCTGGTTCTGTGAAGAAGCGGGTTATTGGACATGTTTCCTACTGCCTCAAGTGGAAGCGGAGACGTTCGATACGTGCTATCTGAGACCCTTACAGGAGGATGGCGGCCCCGGTTTTGAGTGGGAACGTTTTCACCTTCTCGTTGGCTGAAGAAGAGTAAATGGCAAATTAAATATAATTTAACAGTGTGACCTTAATTTACTGAATTCACGCCCTGTTTTATGTTCTTCACTTTTTTCAAGAACAGAAAACATAAACTTCTCTGCATAGGAATACTATGTTTCAAAACTTTGTAACTAAACCTTTGTCACAATGCAGTCCAAAGAGTAAAACCAAGACAGGTAACTAATTTATATTGATCAAGCTATAGGGATTGTTGAAATCTGCACATTGTATTGCTATTTAAGTAACTAAAACTTCTCTTTTACTGCTTGTGATTAAAAACAACAAAAAAAAATGCAGCAAAGCAAAATCTTACAGCTATGCAACTTTTTTTTAAATAGGAAAAAAAAAAGAAGAAGAATTACCAATTTTAAGTGCTGCCAGTTAAGGTAATTTGTTTAACGGGTATTTTTTTAAAAATGTTTCAGGTAATTATTTTGTTGTACTACTCTCATCTCCAGGCTGCCTCCTGAGGTGTAAATGAATAACTGCAAATGTGGGCACAGCAAGAGGTTTTTATAGGCACGGGTGAGATAACATCGAGGTGGGATTTGGGTTTAATTTTTAAAACGCGCAAGTTTTTGTTTCCTTGTTTGAATGTTTTTTTGATGGCAGGATCTGTAGTACTTTGCATCTAAATCCTTGGTCTCTTCATGTTCAGACCAGCATTTGACAGTGTGGTTTGTTGGGTTTTTTTGTTTGTTGTTTTGTTTTTTTTTTTTAAAAAAAAGCACCTGCATTTGTTTAATTTATTATTATTTTACTGTATTATATTGGTATAACCAGGGCTCCATGAAACACAGGATGTCTCTGGGGGAGTACACCAAGTAAAACTGTGGATAAGTATTAGTTCACATAAAGTTTCACAGTTCAAAAAAAAAAAAAAAAACACGGGAAAAAAAAGACAATAAACTGGAACAGATATCAGGGCTTAGAAGCATACTTTTTATATCAGAATTAATCATAGTAGTTTCTGAATTTCACAGTACAGGGAAGAGTTAAGAATATTTATTAACAACAGCATTTTAAGTGGATTTCAATAGTTAAAATAAATTGCACAACACTTCGAACATTTTTCTTGTACATACATAATTCTGCTTTTCTTTTTTTAAGTACATATTTCTCTCTGTTGCTACTGTGATTCATATCAAAAAGGGCAAAGAACAGGAGCAACTGCTGCTATCTGGAGAACAAGTGCAGTGCATGTTACTAAACTCTCCTATCTTGCTTGCAGAGCAATTCTTGCCTGGATAATGTTTTCTCTTGAATGTTGCTCTGTAAAATGCCATTGTTATGCTGCAAATCTAAAGGAGTCCAAACTAGGTAATTGTCGTAATCACCAGTGCAGTTTCTACATTTTTGGGCTTGCATCACTGGTTTCAGCTGAACCTGTAACTGTGGGGCCCTGTTGTACTCTCTTTTTCAGTGGGAGCAGAACCATTTTGTCACACTTTCAATTCTGTAGTCACATCAAATGTACAGTTGTTCCCTGTACAGATTCCTTTTTAGCTGAGAATATTTGTGTTGCCTTGTATTATCACGGGGGGGGAGGGATGGGATGAGGAATTACAGCACCTGTAATACTCGAATAGTGGTGTTGCCTGCGGGCCCACTTTCCCGATATTTTAAATTCCTGCTATCTTCTGAAAGTAAAGCGTTTGCATTTGCATTGATTTAATGTTTACTGTTGGCTTCATGCCTTCAGAAACTCACCTGTAATAATGTAAAGGGGTTAGGTAAGTGTTTTGGTGTCCTGTGCTCCGAGGTCATAGATAGTCTTTGGCTTGGGGATTAAGTAGGTAAATATTATAAACATAAATCCGTTTACAACTTAAGCTCAGTTTTGGTAGTTCATATTTCTAGTTCATTTGCTGTTTTTTCAAAAACCTTAATTTTCTGTGTTCAGATGCAAGTAGCTGGTTTAAAGACCCAGCAGTTATCACTGCTGTCCTACATTTAGGACCAGTGCTTGAAAAGCATGCCACTAGCAATCGCACTGATGCGTGGTTTTGCAGGCAAGAGCCCGTTGCTGCTTCCATCAGCGTGGGAGAGCAGCAATACCTCAGATTATTTGAGGAACTGATATGAGGTCAGCCTTAGATTCTAGTTTGGCGTCCTTGGTATCCATAAATCTTTTCTGAAAGGCTATGGGAGGTTTTCTTGTATCAAAACCTGTAGTATAGACCAAGCCTAGAATGACCCTGGAAGCACGAGAGTGATGCTTGGAGTTTGAAAATGCCTGTGGAAATTCACCTACTTAAGCTTTCTGTCACCAGCTGTGTTGGTCAGTGGGCGTTGACCATGCTGTAGACATAGCTCTAGTCATAGGCAACACCTTCATTTTAAAAACATCCTCACAGTGGTCCTGAGTCCTTGTGCTCCAGAAAGGGAAAATAAACACCAAACAAGTCCTGCGTCTTGATCAAGGAATACCACACTTGTCCACAAGAAGCAATAACTTAAATTACGGTGTGATATGCTTCTTTGCCTGTAAATATATTGAGATTGCCAATTCTGTGCGGTTTCAGAGTATTTTCTGTCATCTGGCCTATATCTTCCCTAAGTATGTGAGGGTGTGAAATAATTCCCATACTCAGGTCTGCCATAAACATGCTGCTTGCCAGAAGGGGAAGAGTAGACTCAACACTGTCTTGAAATGTGAGATTTTTCTGAACTTGTAACATACCCGTGTATCTTGAGTAGCAACTTGTGTTTTGCAGTTCATAGTGGAGGTGGCTATGAGTTGGATTGTATATAACCCTACTCCACGCAGTACCGAAAGCGCTATGCTACTGTCAGCACAGGGCACCCATTGCCCTGTCTCTTAGAAAGCAGTATATCTATAATAACCCTTTCCTTTCAAAGGAGGTAGCTAATTTTTTTTCAACATGTACATTCAGCGATGAGTTCAGTGGGACGTAAAAGCAGAAATACCAAGCACGCTGCAAATTTGTGGTATTTTATTTTGGGGAAGAATAAAGCGTAAAACAGATGGTCCTATTTGTAATCAATTTAACTTGCATAATCAAGGGTAAGTGTACTGCGGTATTTTGAAACGGAAAATATATAGGTAATGTACAAAGACATGGGAGGATACTTGTGACCTTTTTTGTTTCCCCTGCTCCCCCCCTTTATAATGTGAAGGGGGTTTTATGACTTAATCTTGAGATTTATACATTTATCCTAGTTCTTAATGCTAGGAGCACTGGCTTTTTAATTAAGTCTTTGCTGAAAGGCTGTAGAGCTGGTAAAACTGACTCCCAGAAGACTAAAATCTCAGCGAATGTGGGAAAGGTAATTTTTATTCAGAAACGTGGATCTTTGGTGTTTCTGGTTGGATAATGTCTAATGCAGAAAATGTGCTTATGGACGCTTTTAGTACGCTGCCTCTTTCATGTGAGGGCTTCAGAAACTTGCTCCATTTCTTCTGTGTTTCACCAAGAGCAGGGAACGTGGCACTTGAATGTTACTGCTATTTGTACGTAAACAGCAGCTAAGCATACGTTGGTTTTGATGCAGGCCAAGATCTCTCTGAGTTTCTGTGAATTTTAGCTGATTTCCCATATCGAAAGAGAATATTTCTGTGCAAATCTGGTATTGCTGTTTTGTAGCTACTAGTTTTGCTGTACAGTTGGGAGTTTCCTGCCAAGAGACTTCGTATACCTGGGAGCGCGGAAGTGCTACTATGGATTTTCCAGCTCACCTTTGCCAGTGGAGGATTATCTCGTTTTTTTGATGAGTGCTATATTTTATGGTTCACTTTCCACCCTTCCAAGCTTAAAAGTCATTTTAGTATCAACTTCTTCTCCTCTTCCTAGCTGAAGACATGATACGTTTTAGGCTATATTCTTTCAATCTTTGGACAGGCTTTCCATTGGCATCAGCAAAAGTGACATAGGAGGTTGTAGCTGGAAGAGGAGGGCTTGTTAGGGGTTTTGATACAACCCAGCCAAAAGTGTTTTTTCCTGCAGCAGTGTCATCAGCTCATACCTCTTCTTGTCCTCCAAAATACTGTGTGAGAAATTCACGATAAAACTGTGTCCAGTTTTTGGTTCCTAAATGTAAAACTTCTGTGATGTTTCTCCATATAAATTAACCTGCTTCTAAAATCAGGTTGAAGTTGTTTTAGCCTCTTGGGGAAAACAAACAAACAAACCAGTCCTTACTCTCAAGTTGCATTTGGTTATCTTACTACACAGTTCGGCTGGCTTCCCAAGCCGCCGCACCGTGCTCTGTAAAGTCATTTCTCAATGAAGTACGTCAGAGCTGATGATGGGATAAACTGTAAAATGACCTCCCTGCGGGGCTTTACTAGTTGCTGAAGACTCGCTCAGGTAAACCATCCTAGGAATATTACGCACCTGAAAAAGGTTGGACTTGGTTCTGTCTTTGATTTAGTAAGTTGCCAGCGTACAAGAAGTAGAAGGCAGCGAGCCCACTAGCTGATCTTTCTGGCAGCTTTTAATCTATGTATGTTTGTTTGAGAGACTTTTGCCCTTGGGTGTGCTTTGGCAAAGATTTTGCAATGATAAGTAGGATTTGCTTGATTCTGGCAGAGTTTCAAGTGTAAGTAACCCGACGTTGCAAGTACATAATCTGTTGCTGAATCCTGTTCCTCTTGTTTTCTCTCAAATCTGTCCTTTTTATTGCTAATTTGTTATATTTAATAGTAAACATTTCTCAACATGGCTGGTCACAAGCTCTCAAGGTGTGAAATGCTAACGGGAAGAGACATCAAAGTGTGATTCTGTGCTTTTCCTGTGCATATTAAGATGAAGCTGAAGTATTCGTTATCGTACAGTCAAGAATTCTCTCCTAGCTGATAATGCCAAAGCACCATAACTTTCAAGGGAGAAGGGAGGTGGCTTAGCTGTAGAGGGGATGTTTTAATGAACTACTTAATTTTAAAAGCTGCAGCATCACACAGAACGAGGGCTGATCCGGCGTTAACCTTATCACTTGATTGCGAATCTCGTTCTGGCTCTTCTACCCTTTGGCAGGTACCTGCTGGTAGGGAGCAGAGTGTATATTCCCCTTTTTTTATATGCCTCGTCCCACCGAGCTAACCCTGCCCACAATGACTTAGAGGGAACTCTGTGCTAGCTTCTGAAATGCCACCCGTACGTGCAGTGGTAATGGACAAGATGTCTTCCTTCATTACCCAGAGCAGAAATCGGAATGTAATTTGCAATGTCTAATGTAAAACATGTTTGTTTTTTTTTTTTAATTGAGCAGTATGATTGCAAGTTGACTTAATTTGTTCTAAGGTACTCTTTTCAGTGGTTTGCCAGTACATAATCATGAATGAAGATATTTTTTTATTGATTTTTAGGTTGTATGTTTAACATTCCATTCATGTAAAATATGTACAAATATATGTAATAAATCTTTTGAAGCACAGTTTTCTTCACACTTCCAGGTAATTTATTTTTTTTTAAACTATTAGTGAAAGAGCCATTGCTGTGGGGAAGAGCATGGATTTCCTTGTCCCTGCTGGTCACCAACACTCTCCTGTCTGTCCCTAAACAGCTGGGAGGAGGCTACTACAACAGGCTCCCGCAGCGACGGGTTGCTTGGAGGAGGGATTTCTTCCTGGAGCCACCAAGGGCATTAAATCGTTCTCCAGTTGAGTTCCCTGGCAAGGGCAGAGCGCTGCCATGGCCTGGAAACCTCCGCCCAGGGCAGCGGCTGCAGCTGGGTCACCTCCAGTGCTGTCTGCACTGGAGAGGGTGATTTTACACCTCTTCCCCGACACTAGTTGGGGGTGGAGCTGTGGGCGCCCTGAGCAAACCAAAGTGCATTTCATCAAGGTTCTGTGCAGCGTGGGTGGAGAAAACGAAAGGAGTTCACTCTCTGGGCAAGAAACACCTCTCCTTATGTTGGGGTGTTGCATCTCAACCCAACAGGGTGCTGCTCCCAGCTGGAGGGGCCTGTCAGCACGCTGGTTATAGCTGCTGGTGGAATGTGATGCAAGGATTTGTGGCACAGGTCCCTCCGAGGCTGGGTGTCCATCCTTGCTTGCTCCGCTTTTGAGGGAAGCCTTCTGGCATGGCTGGGGGTAGCTGAACCCTGTGTTAAAGCACGGCGACAGTTACGACTCTCACAGTTCTCTCTGTGGGAGATGAAAGTTTTAATGCATGAATTATTCAAGACTGCACCAAGAGACAGTTGGATGTAATTACTAAGAAACGTGTTTATATCTCTTGCTGGTGTAACTCCCCGCCCCCGATCACCTTCTGGGAAGCCTGAATTCCTTCACTGCCAGTAATTCCTGTATTTTTCTCCTCGGTCTCACGTCGCATTATGGAAGCAATTGATAACTAGTTAGAGCCGTGTTTGGCTTTGCATCAGGAAAATCTGCTGAAATTATTACAGTTCAGTAGGTACAGGATTTCACATGTGGAATTTAAATTCGTGGCATCTGTTGATATCATGTCCTGCCTACAGCTGGGATGTGGGACATGCCAGTTGTGCCCCAAGTCGCTTTCCCTGGGGGGTGAACCGGGCGGCAGCGGGCATCACCGGCCCTGGGCGATGCTGCACGTGTGTGCGCGTCTGGCCCCGATACCACACACTGTTGCTTGGTACAGCCAGTGAGTGGTCCATGTCCGCTTCTGGATGCGGCATTGCTTTTAGCAGGAAGGGGAAGAAAACACGCAGCCTGCGGCAGAGAGAGCAGGGAGGGAGGGGAGAGTCCCCTGCAGCAGCTGGAGCTAAACGGGGGTGTTTTCTCCCCTGTTTTTTGAGCGCCCTGTGCTGGAACCTCTTGTGCTCCTTCTGAGGCTACAAGACCGGAGCAAAGTCTGTGCCTGGAGGGCTCAGGCTGGAACCTGCTGGTCTCTGTGAACATCCCCCAGCATATTTGTTTAGCTGAAGAGGTGCCCAGCTCCATCCCACCCTGCAGGGAGAAGTGTGCCCATGTCCAGAAAGCCAAACAAGGCCATAGAGGACACTGCTTGTGAGGTCCTGTGTGGCTCGTGCCCGCCATCTCCTCGCCAGCCAGCCACTGGACAACAAGGAGCCTCAGCAAAAGCCAAGTGAGATGGAGTTTTCGAGCCCTTGTTTAATAAAGCATCTGTTTTCTGAGGGGGATGAGATCAGGGATGCGTGGGGGCAGGGAGGAGGGTTTGACATAAATAAATAATTGTATAAAGCCTATCCTCAGTTGACGCACGATGACTCACTCGTAAAGGCAAGAGCGTAGAGGAGGCAGATATTAAAAGCACGACGATGGGTCCTCAGCTGAGCTCGGTGGAAACTGCAGGTGCTTGGTGCCTCTCTGGATTTGGCCCATTATCTTTTGAGTCATGTTTTGTGTCAGGCTCTTGCCCTGCTTTTCATTTTCACCCTGGTTACAGATTTCTTTGAACACGGGTTTAAATTTTAACAAAGACTTCTTTTCCCACCCCCCTCCTCTCCTAGTTGCTTCTTTAAGCCGGCTTCAAACTGAAGAAAAAGGAAAACCCAAAGCCTCTGTCCAAGCCCGGGCAGGTTTTGTCACCAAGGAGAATGACCCCTATGGGGCTGTGTGGGGTCTTCTCACCTGCCCCTGCCTGACCAGACCCGGATGACTTCCAAAGGGAACAGCTTTCTTCTTCGCAAGTCACCCGGGCCAGGATTAACATCTGCTAAACTCAGGATTAAACAGCCTGGCAGGTAGCGGGAGCATGAAAACTTGACAGCTTCATTTGCTGCAGCCCGTGAGGGCTGTCTCCTGGCTCATGAGGCTTTAGCAGCTAATTAAG
>VUYV01000059.1:4807071-4850250 GCA_008711295.1 Anarhynchus alexandrinus
CTTTCCAACAGATGTCAGGGTGGTTGAAGTCACCCATGAGCACCAGGGTCTGCGAATGTGATGCCACCCCTATCTGACTATAAAGGGCTTCATCCACTGGGTCTTCTTGGTCGGGTGGCCTGTAGCAAACCCCCACCGTAATGTCCCCTGCTCCCGATTTCCCTTTAATCCTAACCCATAGGCTCTCAGTTGGCTCTTTATCCATCCCCAGGCTGAGCTCCATGCATTCCAGGTGCTCCTTAACATACAAGGCAACACCACCTCCTCTTTTCCCCAGCCTGTCTCTCCTGAAGAGCCTGTAGCCTTCCATTCTAACACTCCAGTCATAGGTGTCGTCCCACCAAGTTTGAACATGAATTTTGAACATGAATTGCCCAGGAGGAAAGAGTTGACTCTCTAGTGCTCCCTGCATCCTCTTGCCATCTGTCCCACCCGGGGAAGCGAGGAAGGGCTCGCCGCTCTCGCTACATCATGTTATTAGAAGCCTCACCCATTCCACAGGGCAACCCAGAGCCCCCAGCAAGTGAACAGAAACCATCTCCCGTGAGTAAATTCAAAGTCCCCAAGTGCAGCAGGCAGCTCCCGACCTGGCGTCCATGTTCATCTAGCACCATCCTTCTGTTTTGTTTCTACCTACTAAAGCGACAGTCAAGTCCTTCGTGCACAGCTGCAGCTTTTTGCCACAAAGGTTATTTGTTCCATCAGTTGACAACCATGCAGCCCCTGCAGTGACCTCTCCTTCCCCACAGCGCACCCGTCCCTCGCTGCCTTTGGCTCGGCTCCGACACCTTTGCTCCCAAGTGTGGACATTTATATGGTTTTGCAACAGGCGCCCGTTCTGCCTTGCCAAACCGCGGTAAGGGAACGGAGTGAAGATACAGGGAAGCAGGGCTGGGTCTCTCGCTGCCTTTCAGCCTCAGCGCTGCTCCCACAGCAGCTGTAGGATGGAGGGGTTGGGATCCTGCACTGGCTGTGGTGGAAGAGGAAAGGCTGGGTGGCCTTGCAGGACCCTGCGGTGTCTGGCAGCCGGAGATGCAGGGCTGGCACTGGAGATGCGGCACAAAAGCAGGCTCAGCAAAGCATCCTTTCCCAAAGTCCTGGCAGTGTGTGAGCAGAGCGGGGCAACGCTGCGCTGTGCTGTGTTGTGTTGCAGCAGGGCTCTCTGGAGGGACACTGGGCTACGTGGCACCCACCAGTAAGTACACGCAGCTCGCACCAGCCAAATGCGAGTGCTGCACCTCAAGCCAGCAATGCAATNTAAGTGTCTGCTTGACAGGGCTTTAGCAAAGCCAAAGCACTTGCAGGCTGCCTCTTCAAGCTCTTTAAAAAGCTGTTTATTATCACAGGGGACAAGTGGAAAAAACATAATGCCGCGTACAGAGAAGGTCTTAGCAAATTACAAACAAGTCTTAAAAAAGTTACAGTCGTCTCTGAATTCGAGTAAACAAGGCTCTCGCTGCAAGCTGCAAATGTGGTGCTCCAATGCACTCTACAAATAGTCCAGTAAGACTATGAAAAAAAGACCTGCAGACTGAAATGCTGTGCCAATAAACGTGGGAACTCCAGCTGCTCCCGGAGCAGCAACCTGTTTTCCCCCAGCACCAGATTCCCGAAGCTGTGATGTGCTGCCTGAAGCAGACCCTCTGCCCTGGGTGAGTTGGGAGAAGGACGCCGGAAAACCCCCTCAGGTTTTGTCAAAGCCAGACCGAGCTGTGCTCAGACCTTCAGCACAGCCCAAACGAGCACTCGCAGCCCAAAATCACCTCTGAAATGAGCGGCTGTGAGTGGCACGGTCACCACAGTGGCTGTGAGTGGCACCGTAAGCAATGCAAAACTCTGTCTGACGTGGAGCTGGGCTTGATCCCGCCACCGCTTACTCTGAGGCTGTGTCGAGCTGCTGCAGCCCCACAGATGCTCCTGTCCCTAAAAACACTGCCCTGGGTGCCTGGCTTGTAACAGCCGGGCACGTAACAGAATTTGCAACAGGGCTGAGGTTGTTGTTGCGCTCCAAAGGCTGCTCTAAACCAAAAAGGGGCAGAAGTGTCTGCATTGGAGAGCCTGGAGGGAGCTGTCAGGCACACTTTGTACCGCTTTCGTCTACCACTGAAATGAGGATGGGAGCTGGAGTTTTCAACTGTATTTTCTACCAGGTAAATGAGCAAATAACTCAGTGATTAGAGCAAACTGGGAGCACACTGTCCTCCAACACAGGCAAATGACACCTCTGGTGAAGGCCCTTCCTGCACCAGCGTCTCCTCCTCTCGGTAAGGGCAGGCTGGCAAAACAGGAACAACATTTTGACAAGGCGCATGGGTGTAATTTGTTAAAGTCACTGAGAAGTCTTTAAAGGCCCTGCTTTGGCAGCTGTTTTTGCAATTGAAATCCCACTCATTTGTAACTGTGTGCCCTTTTGCTTCAGTAAACAAACGGCTCAGGTGCAGAAATCATTCAAGTTAGCTGACTTTCCTCTGGCACGGTCTAAAAGCCTCATCTGTCTCCCTGTGAAAAATCAGTGCTGATACCATGGACAGGGAGGAAAAGCCACTGAAAAATAATGAACACTAAATTGTTTTTCTTCTCTTTTTTCTTTTTTTCTACACTGTGGGTTTTGTGAAAAGCTTTATAAATATTTTAAAATGTGCTAGGGAGCTGAACGGAGTAGACAGAACTGGGGAGTGGGAAAGGTCTGATACCATGTTGGAAACAGAAACTCTGCCCTACAAAGCAAGCCTTTTCCCATGTTTTGCTTTATGGAGCAGATCTGGGAGATGGGAAGGTGAGGGTTCATTGGTTTGGCATTTTAATGAGATTCTTCTTCCAGCCTACCAAGGTTTTGCGGGTTTGTCAGCAACTGGAGAATTGTTTCTCAAAGTTTTTTGTTTTTTTTTTTTTGGGGGGTGGGGGTGGTAACATGGGAGAAGAAAGGAAAATGGATCATACTTTTCCATTTTAGGTTCCTTGTATACACTGTGGGGTAGAATTTTAGTTTACCTTTATGAAGCATGCCTAATTTGCACACAAAAAATATCATCAAATACCCCACTCCTTTGTAAACTGATTTCTTTTAAGGGCATCTAAAGTTATAACTCCCTAAAAACTAATTATTTTGGGGGGGGGGGATAACGTTTTCTCCCTGCCCCTTGCCTTGCTCTTTCCATTAATTCAAGCATAGAATAAAAGCTTTCCAAGCAAATCTCAATCCTTCCCTGTGCTTACATGTTGCTGGGAGAAGGGATTTCTGCTTGACACAATTGATTTTCAATCGTCCTTTCCCCCCACTGAAGCTAGGCAACTTAATACTGCTGTATTGCCACCAGCACGGTGTCTAGGCCAAGAGCCAAGGCAATGAACAGCCTGCTAATTAATATTTCACATTTATCTCCAGACCCCCTCCCCAGAACAAACACTGTGAAAACAGGAGGTAGCAGTTTCTATGCAGCCCTCAGGAAATTTTAAGCAAAAGTGTTTTACTGCCAGTTTTATGCTTTTACAGCGATGGCAGTAAGGACTTCTGGTTGTAGAAAAGAAAATGTATTGGCTTCAATATGGAAAAAAGGATTATTGAAGGTAATCTGAACCTGATGTAGCCATTGCTCAAAAAAAAAAAAAAAGAGCAGTATCTACAATGCTGCCTGTAGTCAGTGGAGAAATAAGGGCCTAATTTCTAGGCAGGAGAAAGGTATTCGTGTTGAAAACATCGGTACCGTGCAACTATTATGGACGGATTATGTTCCCAGTAAACTATGGATGTTCATTTTCAGTTATGAGGCAGATAATACTGTGAGCTTGTGGAGTTTGTGCATCTGCACCCTTTCTCCCATATATAGATATGTTTGTGTGCATATTTATGTATATAAATAAGTTAAGAGATTATTTACATCAGTGTACAGAATAAATCTAAACTCGATTATCAAAATGCATACACCTGCCAGTGGATTTAGTCTGTTAACACTTCGCATTTCATCTTCAAAGCACCACACAAACATTAATTATTTACCCAGGCAACTTCCTGCTCACCAAAAGGATTAAGAATAACAGGCAGGGTAAGGGATGGGGCTGAAGGAGCGCAGCATGTTCATAAAAAGGCAGCTAATCATGTATCTATCTCTCTCCTGCCATGAGCACTGCAGATTTATGCCTTTATAAACTCTGCAGTCCAAGTGTCGGAGTAACCTTTCTAACATGAACCTTGTCAAAATGGGAGAGTCCTCATTCAAAAGCAAACGATCCGTTCTTCATTTTCAAAAGCTTTGGCCTCTTCTTGGCTTATCAGGTTCCCGTTCAAACTGGAGGGGAAAAATAAAAGGGATACGAAAGTAAGGTAGTGACTGTTGCCCATCTTCTATTTTCCTAAGGTTTTGGAGCAGAGGTCACAGGTTTGACAATGCCTTGTGAGCGGTGCGCTTCTCAAGGGCACACAGCTGGGCACCGGCCTCAGACAGGCTACATACAGCACTGCTGTTCCCACTGCACATTCGAGGAACAAGGCTACTTCTTCCAAAATAAAAACTGAACCAACACCTCAACTTCACTGAGCTAAAATCGGTGTTGGATACGCAGCTGTTTGCATTTCAGCAAGCAGCACATACCTGACAAAGGTTCTTAACATGCAGCCGGTGAGTTAAAGAAATTTAAATAGTCTTTAGAGCATTTTGTGTCTGCTGTGAAAACATGGGAAGAAACCTCTGTTAAGTACTCAGACATTATTAATGTGAAATGACTTATGGTAAATTTTTCAAGTCTGGCTACATAAAGCTAATCTACCTTGATATTTACACCCCTGAAAATGGACAGCCTGGTAAGTGCAGCTTTCAGAAATGTTGAAATCTATTAAACAATTTAGACTTATGAAATTATTTCGGTTAATGAACACCTCTGAAAATTCAGGCAAGGATCAAAAGACAAGATTTTGGTCTGAAGATTCAGAATGATGCAAGTGGGAATTGGTGCCTGTTCTGTAGACGAAAACTGACAGTGGCCTTTGAATAAAGCATCTCTTCCACATCTGCAGGGAACCCACTAGTCAGATAGTGAGTCATTGTCTTTTTAAGCAAGAATTCAGTGTCCTTTCACTAAAACAAATATATATATTTAAAAATAAATTTCATGTTCAATAATAAAGCAGCAGTGCTAAAACCAGCACGGTTCTATTGACTCCTGTGCTCCCTGAGGTGAGGGAAGGAATGTGGTATTTGGCTTTGTGCCTTACAATGCACATGTGTGACTCTGTGATGCCTACCTAATCTAAAACAAGCAAATCTCACAAAAAGTTAATCTTCTTGTAGCTTAGCACTTTCAGTGTGTTTGGAGCACTGCCTAAAGAAAATCCAAGCACAAATTCTATGAACCAAATTAGTAATGCTAATTAAATGTAACCATCTCCTGCTTGTTGGGATTTAGCTCCTGAAAAGCATGAACACGTTCAGGAGTTCAAAAATAAATCGGGACAAGTAAACCTTGGTCTATAAATTTAGGCCCAAATTCTGGAAACACACATGGTCTGCGAATCAGTGGTACAGACAGACGTGAACTAACAAAAATGTGTGACATTCGTAACACACAGGGAAGTGCTCCAATGACAGAGGCTTTTTACCTATTTGAATCCCACAGCTGGAACTACAACCCCTGCCTCACATAAACTTGCTCTGCATTTTTTAGGCTGGAAAGTAGTAATGCCAGAAGTGTTTTAAAGGGAAAGAAAGTTTACAAAGTGAGCCTTTGAGGAAGGGATCTTTACCAGACTTCTTTAATAGCTGTGTTCTCCTTCAGAGCTTCGCTGAGGTACTTGACCCCTTTGGCTGTAATTTGATTCTGGATAAGCCTGAAAAGAAAGCACTTCATGTCAAACTAACATGCAAACTAATTTACAGTGCATGCACAACCTACGCTCAGCTTGACGTCAAGGAGCAAGCTGTCTGTTTGCCACAAGAAGACGATTGTGATTTCTGTCTGTGAGGATGGTACACAGCGTTGATCAAATGCCCCACATGCACTTTCAGAAACAGAGCCCAGAGTGTTAGTCTTTTCCTTTTACTCTTGCAGGTGGTTGCATTCTGGAGATACTGAGCTTAATTACATAGCTGACAAATTTCTGCTAAGAACTGTTTACTACTGGTATGGGATTGTGATATTTGGACTCTGACTAACCTCTTAGCTCTGTTTTCTTATTAAAAACACTCGGAGACATTTTTAAGTGATGTACAGAAAATTCTGAGTACAGAACCTGTGTAGACCTGGTGTTTTAGCAGTTACAATCTAGAGCTTGCCAAATCCTCCTGTCTTGTTTATCAGACCAGCAAGATCTTAGAAAAATAAGGCACTGAATTAGACTCTGGTATGAGCAGGTGCAAGTCCCAGTGAAGCCACCTTAGCAGCTATAACGTATGTCTCATCTGAGCTGAAGGGAAAAAATGATACAGAAGATCTTTAAGTAGCACAACTGATAAAGCAGTATGTAACTCTTATTAACCACTGTAGACCATCCCTCTAGCTAAAAATGAACAAAGGCCCCTCATCTGCAGGAGTATAAATATACTTATCAGCCTAGCCTAATTCAATACTTACCTTTCAGCCTACCATCGTGTGCCCCATAGCTGTACCATTCCATATGACTGGCTGCATGAATCCCACAGGATTCAGGATGAGGCTGAAAATCGGAACGAATTGAACAATCTCTTGGGGAGGGAGGGAAGGAAAGAAGCAGGGAGGCATTCCCATTAAAGGATTTTCTGTACTTGGTAAATGAATCAAAATGCAAAGGGATCCAGTGGATTCTTTCAGCTACTGGAAAAATACTTTAAATCTGCCTCAAGTTATACTATCTATATAGGTCACTACCTTTTGGAGGTATCCACTGGTATAACCAACAAAGTAGGATATAAATTTGTCTACTGGCAGAAACCCTTGGCCGATACTGAACCATGATAAAGGCATCTATCTAGATTACTATGCCTGCTTTGGATGGGGAAAGTTTTATTATGAATTCAAACCAAACTGCTTGGTGAAGCGTATCTGCAGCTGTGCACAAAAGAATCAAGCCCTCTCCCTCCCTCCCCCTCTGGTGATGGGCACCAGAGCTTCTACTGCTTTCAAAAGAGGCTACAAGTACTTGGCACCTCTGACAACCAGCACACTTCCTAAAATGTGGGAACTGGGATTAATACAGGGAATGCTAGAGTGTTGTTAGCAAAGTCTTTGTAAACCTTGTAAAGGGATTCCATTTATTATGTTCTGTTGATCACTTGCAATGAATGGATGGCTATTTGTTTCACAGCCCACATCTGCCCAACCCCATCCAGGGACAAATTCTTGTGAACCTCTGGATTAGAACATCAATGCTGTGTTTTCTTAGAAGCTTAACAAATCTCTGTGCTTGCTAGAAATAATCCCTGGTTTCCTAGGGATTTATGTCCTATAGATGAGTGCCTTGCATGAGTGAAAGTGCTAGCCCTAGAAGAAAACATCTGCAAATGGGACATGTCTTTAAGTGTCTGTCATGTAGGTTCTTGGTTGAAGAGTAAGAGTTGAGCTTGCTACTTTCATAGTATGATGATAAATAGTAAGAATCATAATAAGGTAATTCTATTCTAGCTGTCTACTTGTATTTTTTTTGAAACTTTTGTGTTTGAGGCCAGTACTGTCCCCGTAAGGAGAGATGAAATCCAATAGTTGTTCGAAAGTTACCAGGACACACAACCAGCCTAAACTTCTCCCTGTATGAAAGCAGGTTCAAAATGTTAGACAGCAGCTTTATTAACTTTCCATTAGAACTGTCTACAACCAGTCAGCTGCATCCAGACCATGCACAGAAAGCTTACTGTGACCTACATAGACTTGGAAGGTGAAGCTTTAATGCAGTGACTGCCAAAGAGCCTGTGCCTCTGTGGAATGTAACTCACCATAAATGCACCAGTTTCTTGTTGACCTTAAGCATCTCTGCAAAACTCATTGCTGCCTCATCATCCAGCTCATTTTTAGTCAACCTAAGTGGGAGAAAAAATGTTCGCTTAGGATGTTATCATTATTTTTCAGCCCCCTGTTTTTCCAGCTTGTCTGTAACTTAGCTTTAGACAGCCAAAGGGGGATGTGCTGTTCCTGCCCTGAGCAATTTCTAAAGGCTGGACACAAAGAGATACTGAAGAGAAGCCCTGGAGGTAAAAGAGACAAGAGTATCAGATCTTTAGTTCTCAGAGCAATGTTCTAATGATACTTTTCTCATTATATTTTAGTGTCTAAAATGTGGGTGAAGTGTGGTGGAAAAAGGTAGAGTGGTAGAGACAGCACTGAAGAGGTGCAAAAAATGAGGACAAAGAACTTGACTTCAGATGATGGAAGTGAGAGAAGATGGGGAAAGCAAGATAGAGAGAGCAGAGAGAAGCATGACATTGGAATGTGTCCTAAAGGACACTTGCTGCTGATCCATTACTCATGACCACATTCTTCCAAAGGGATATATCTTATAGCTTGCTGGTAGTGAAATCATAGGGAATGAGGGGAAGGAAAGAAGGATGAGGGGAAGGAGAGAAGGAGGAGGGGAGAGTAGGAGGAGGTGATGAGATTGGAGGAAATAAAATTAGGCTGCAGCTTTCTCTGGAGAAAGAAGAGGAGGAGAAGTAGACCACACTGTCAATTACCAGAATATTTTCACGGAGTTGTTGTGTTGCATAGCTTCAGCAATACTTTTGCCTCCCTCTGTCGTGATGCCGTTGAATGCGAGACTGTGAAGTAAAAGTACAAACGTGTAAGAGACAGCCAACATCACTTGGCTCTTCCACTGCCAAATACTAGTGGATATCCTGGCATTTGGGTGTTTCAAAGGCTCACATTCTTTGCAAACCAGTAAGTCCTTATGGCTTTTACAAGTGAGAACAGTTAACAGGCTACAGCCTGATTGCGGGTCTATCATACAGGCCATAAGGTTTGCTGTCAGTGAGTTGTACTCTTGGCACTGACAGCAGAGTTGTACCCAGTGATTTTGAGAGTCAAGGCTTTTAACAAGGACAAAGAATTGTGCTTAGCAGTACACAGGTTTTTACATGCATTTGTCATCCCAAGTCCCTGTACAAACTGGGCACTTTGTCCTTTATGTCCTTCAGACACCTGAGTATCTCATTTTTCTTCCAAACACAACACCTTCTGTTGTGTATGGAAAGATGAGCTTGTAAAATGCATGCTCTCCATTACAAACCACAAACATTTCTTAGTCTGCCCTTCATCTTTGAACAGACATTGGAAAAATCATCCAGTTAAAGCTGTGCTCCAAGCTTTGAGAGTTCAAAAAGCATTTAGCATGTCAAAAGCCAGGGCAGACCCTGAACATAGTGCGAGGTCTCAAAAAAAGGCAGAAAGAGGAATCAAGTGGGGCAATGGCACAAATACGTGTTAGCACAAGTCCCTGCTAGCTTCAGCTGAAACTAGATATTCTCAGTTCATCATGACCAGGCTTAAAAATGGCAAATATGCTGAAGTAAAATTATGTAGTGGGGAAGATCTTCCCTTGATCTTCACACAAAGCTACCACTAGTGCTAACTATGAATTCAAATTGTGAAGCAAGATTAACCAGCGGAAGATAAGAAATGAACCCAAGTGCAACTACACTGCAGAGCAGAAGATTCACCCTGCACGGGTGCCAGCAAAACCTAGCTCTAGCCAGCAGTTACTCCTCCTTATTTTTGCAAACACATTCATCAGCATATTTGCTCCCATCTGAGAATGCCTCAGCTCTGATTCAGGTTCAAAATGTTTTCTTTCAAGTCTGATGCGTCCGGATGGATTCTGCAATTATAGGAAGATGGCTATTTCAGATAGCTTTTAAGTTTAAATATATCTAGGTCACTGCACCTGTTCATATTTTAATTTTTAAGCCAGGCTATCCGCTCACAGAAAGGAGGACAAGGCACCAGCTCTGAAATCCCTGGATCTGAAGTGGCAGCAATAAGCTCTCCAGAGATCCCCAAACTCCCCGAGTACCGTATTTCTAAAGAAACTAGTGCCATGTGCCACCTTGTGGGGAAACCAAGGAGCCTTGTCTGCTCCCTCACCATGGAGGCCAGTGGAACTGGGAGACAAATCAAAAGGATCACCGTCAACCCAGTGCTCCACCTGTGTGGAGGGACTCCAAAGCAGCAGCAGCAGCAGCAGCAGCAGCAGGCGGCACAATACAAATCTTTAAATTCCTAGCCAGCATTTGAAAGTCTAGCAGGGCATAGGCTGTCTTACACTGCTGGCTTCTCCCCGTGCTGTGCTACCAACTTCACCCAGAAGGCTAGTTTGAATCACTGAACTCCAATGAGAACTACATCTTGTTAGCACTGAACATGTGGTGTCGTAGTTCCACTGGAGGACAGGATGAGCCTAAATTTAAGAATGCCCCAGTCCCTATCCAAACAGTTCATTGCCTAAAAATTACTTCAGTAAAAGCTGCTGTACCTTCGCAACAGAAGCTGTTAACACTGAGCTCACTGGGAGCCTGATTCTGTGACAGCTGGTGCATCCTTCTGCTAATGCTCCCAGATCAAAATGGCACCCACTGACCATGTGCTTTCACAAATACCAGTAACTGTACAGCATGAGGGGAGGAGGTGCAGATAGAGGAAAGGATGCCAGCCCTGCAATATTTTTAACTTGCTTAATGGCTGCACAGGGCTTTTTGATTCAGTCTGGCCTCTTGCTTGCACCAGGAGCCTGTTGGTTACACAGCGAAGGCTGCAATACCAGATGGCGTTCCAAGCTAACACTTGGTGGGAAGAGTCATAAGTACGATGGCAAAGCCAGCACTACGCCAAACTGCCTGGCTCCGCTGGTGTTTTACCTCACATTTGTTAACCTGGGGTGGTTCCTCAGGGCCTCTGCAAATGCCTTTGCTCCTTCGTCTCCAACTTGATTACCCCACATCCTGGTGAAGAGAGGAAATCAGGAGATAATCAGGTGTGCTGCCCTACTGCCCTCGGCATTGCATTCTCCCTTTTTCTCTTCCCTCCCCTGCCCCCTGATTACTTCACCATCTTTCAGGCTTGTGAGAAACCTGGCAGGTACCCTCCGGGATGAGCCAGCCACGTTCCACTCCCTGTACACCACAGCACCAGCCTCTGCTGACTCACCAGTACCCTAAGGCCACAGCACAGAAGCAGCTCAAGGAGATGACTGCTGCAGCAGAAGTGCTTTTGGGATCACTTTGCTGTGCTGGGCAAACCCTTGGCAGCCCTGTACTCTTATGGGGTAAAGGAGTCTCATGGTCCTGTACAGTGAGCTGCCATGCAAAATACACCAAGTCCTAAACCTTATCATTTTCCTGCTCAGCATTTCGTTCTCACACCTCTGCTGCAGTTTTCCTGTTACCGGCTGGGCACAGACTAGCGTTTACACAGTGCAAAGTACAGGTCTTGGGAAAGGCTCCCCAAATGCACAGCAGCACAGGGACCCACACCCAAATGGGTGACTTTCTGAAGCAAACTGCTCTTCAAGCTCTCCCTCTCCTTCAGAACAGTCTGGCAAAATGGTTACCATCAACACCCAAACCACGACAAATTCCTTCAGTGTTATACCCAAGTGATATCTCCTCTCTCTCCAGCTGCCAAGAGAAAGATCAAAATCTCACAGGGGCAGTATGACCCTGGGCTCTTCCACACATTTGTAAGAAATAGTATTTCCAGTGGCAAAACAACCCTTGCTAACACAAAGGGTTAAGAGAAGGTAATGTGGTAAAAGCTGCAGAGATTTGTTCAACATTTAATAACAGTATCTGGTCAAATCTTTTCTATGCAGAACAACCCCTTTGAAAAGTCACCATATATTATGAGGCTCGAAAGTGCCTCTGCTGAGGTATAAGGTATTTTTTACAGGGATCATGGCTTGATGACTCAGAGCCACACTCAGCTTGATGGGTAATTAGCTGGCAGCTCTTTTAAAATCAATTGAGCTTTGTGGTATCTAAACACGTCCACTTCCAGTAAGTTCCCTAGAATTTCCTTGTCCTTCAGTCCCAATGCAGTTTGTTATGTAAATGCTGAATGTATCTGTTTAAACATTTCTGTCCAAGCTATCCTAAATCCATTTGGAGTGATTATCTCCTCCACAGGAAAAAAATAGGAGTCCTTCACTGAAATTACAGCAAGTACAGCACAGCAGACCCAGCTATCTGACAATGGAAGTGGGCATGATGTTGACTATACTTGTGAAATGTTGTAGAACAACAAAATTAAAGGCCAAAAATCTGATTGTTCAAATCTGATTTTCACATTTCAGGGTTATTGTGGTATTCACAATGGCCAAACAGACGTTTTAATTCCATGTATTTGAGTATTAGATTCTGAGAAAAATGTTCTCCTGTAGAGTGGAAAGAGAACTGATACTTGCCAGATAGAAAAAAAAAATACATAAAACCATCAAGTCTAGCATCTCTCTTGAGAAAGAGGACAGGGATTACAGGTTTACAGTACATTCAGACCTCTCTCCAATAATAACAGACTCTCCAGTTTGGGACAGACTAGAGAGAAGGATGATGGGAATTCCTCCTTATTCTCCCAGCTCACAACTTTATCAGGACTCAATGCAGAAGGTTTGACAATTATAACAATGACACTCAATAACTAGGTACATTGCCAATAGCCATAAAACCACCCAGCATTTTAAAAATGACCAAATAGCTCTAGAACAGCTGTGCTGCCATAAGGAAAGTGGCTATCTTTACATATCATCCTCTTGTTAGTTTGTCTCTCCTTTAAGGTTCTGTCAGAACAGGGGAACAAAACCCCAAACAAACCTTGTGTGAACTGGAGAACAAAAAAGCAGCCCTCGTTTTCCCTCTGAGTGGAAAATGTGGCTATGCTTCTGCACTGGCTTGTTCTAATGCTGCCATGGGGAGGAACGGCAGAAGGAAAGAAGGTAAGAGTGAAAGAAGGAATCCTAAGGGATTTACAGATCCCTTGACAAAATCAAGCCCCGAGCTCTGCTCCTTAGCACTGGACTTACCCAATTTCAAACATTGTCTTGCTCTTCTGGATGGCCTGGGCAAGGCACTTCCCTCCTTCACTTGTTATTTTGTTTGCTCCTATTCTGCACAAAATACATGAATTGATGAGGTACATCACTTACAACAGTACAGCTATTAGGACACCAGCTCAGAAAGCAATACAAGTATTTAAGGCTAATTAACTCTGGAGGCTAGCTACAGTTATCAAAGATTAACCTAGAGTAAAAAACTACTGCAGGCATTTGACCTTTGATTAAAAGACATCATTTTATGTTGTCTTTTACATATTTTGCATGTCAGCCCTCTGAATCAGAAGCATTACTGTCGAGTCTTGGGTTTGGTGCTCAGTATGTCAGAAGTGAGCTTTAGGAACTGATCCTGAAGACAAGGACCCCTGCCTAGTTTTAAATATAGTTCATAATATCAGCAGTTGCTACAGAGTACTTGAATTATATGCAGCATGTTTCATTATGCCACAGGGAACAGAATCATTTCTAGGTTGTGTGGGTCTAGAGAAGACTGCAGCTGGTAAGCAGAAATTGTAATAATTTCAAGTCTTTCTGTTCTGAGCATAGGCTATAGGTAGTGGCATAGGTCAGTGCAGCAGTGAGTGTCTCTGCCTGGTAGTCTACAGAAGACCTTTTCTTTTTTTGGCAGATGAGGAAATATCAATTGGCTGGAGTTCAAGGAAGAGATAAGTCTCATTGCATATACATTGATGTAAAGAACAAACCAAAACCAAAACCCCCTCAACCCACTACATTTACATGAAGTAAAACTGGCCGGTTTGATTGGCTTCTAGTACATGAATATGCACTCTATCTCAAAATAATCTCTGGGGTTACTATCCAGCCTGAAAGTAACCATCTTCCAACAGGCTTTTTTGTGAAAGTTAGATTAAATAAGCAAAGCACTGTGTCAAAGCAGTGAAAGAATCAGAGTGCTCTTGGGTTTCAAAACTCTGCAAATATTTCCAGTGGGAAGGATGTGGCTAGTGTGGTGTTTCAGAGCAAGTTAGTGGTAGAACAAGGACTAGAACCCAAAAGTCCCTGGCTGCCTGTTGCTACATTCATACCAGCCCCTGACATAGCAGTAGTTACCTCAATTTTCTGCTATGGTTACAATTAAACCATTGGTTAATGATCTACCTTTATGTCAAACTAGTGTTGTGCATGGCCAGACACTCTTATCTAGGGAAGTTCCAGGAATTAAAGGGAACAACTCACCAAGTGAGTTTGGGGAATTCCAGAACTGAGGTATGACACCAGCACAGCGTGACTCCAATGGCCCGTAAAAGACAAGATATAAAGAAGCTTAGTACTAAATCCAAGTGAATTCGCCTATTGCAAGGGACAGCAAGGTTCATGCACCACTTAAGCCTCACTCAGGTGCTCAGACTGGATTTAGGTAAAGAACAGGTCTCATGCTCTCCTTTTGCTTACTACTATATTCCAGTAAAGACTATAGATTCAAGAGTTTCACCTGCTGCCATTCACTGCTAGGCTACTGTAAAAGAGTATACAATTGCAACCTAAGTTATATTTTATTTGAAACATAATTTTTGTCTTTTTTCCATTCTCCCTCCTATTTCAAGTTGCTTTACCTTAATTAGTATACTGTAGAAAGGAAAAAAATAAATCCAACATACTTAACGTATTCAAGGCTTGAACACTCTTCAATTAGTTTTGCGACGTATTTGGCTCCAACATCAGTGATTTGATTGTTGTATAAGCTTAAAGAAAAATGACATTTGTAAAAATAGGTTATTCCTGCTGTTACTTTAATATTTACAACCTGAATGTTTTATAATGCATGCATCGCATCTATCTTATTTATATGGCTTTGCACATATTCACAGTTGCTGGTATTTCTATTTTGATACACAATTCATATTGTGAAGGGCTAGATATAAAATACAAGGAGACCAGACGGTAAATCATGGGAAAATATTTTTATTTTTTTTTTAATAAATGGTCTCCCCAAGCAAACAGAGCTTCCTTTTATTCCTGTGTTAGTACAGAAATAATATTGCCAGAAGAGAAGTCAGAAAACACCAGAAGAACATCTTTTCGGTCTTTTGAAAGTCATAAAATCCCCTTGCAAATATTACTGAAGATCAGATACCTGAGCAGATGTACTTACATTAGAGCACTAGAGGAAGGAGGTGATTCTTGGTATTCACGTTCACTTCTCAAAAAGTCATTTTTATGTAGCTACTTAACAACAGCAGGAAGTCAGAGCTAACATGCCTTCCAGCCTCAACTTGATTGAGAACTAATGAAGGTCTTACAGAAATTGGTACCATGAACATGACACTTGAAACTGCACATTTCTGATACTAGTCTCTACCAAGCTGTATCTACTTTGCATAGTTGAAATAAATCAGTTTACAGCAGAGAAAACAAGAGGCTCTAGCTATAAAGCGCACATTCTTGCTCATGCTCTCTCCCCCCTCCCCACAGCTAGAAGGCGGCTCTAGGTATAAAACTAGCATGCCCACTCAGTTCAGTAGCCCAACAGCGGTCCGCACTGTGTTAGAGAAGGGCTTGATGTCAGTGGAGGGCACCCTGTGAGGCAGTCCAATGGGAGAGGAAACTTGGGTCCTTTTCCCAGTGAACTGTTACAGGGTGGCAGCTGAATCATTTCTGACACAAAATGCTGCTTTGCTTATGCTCTATAAATAAGGAGGTAACAGTGGTTTCCACCCCACCTTTGCTGGGTCAGTACTGTCAGCACTGCTGTTTTATTTTCTAGTATCAAGATCTAGTGTTTTGCTCCCAGTTGGTACGTACCCCAGGAAAGTCACAATTTGGTACTTGGAGAGTTCCTCATACAAGATCCTTACTCCATGATCTGTGACCTGATTTACACTGAGCCTGGAATGAAGTGAACGAAAAGAAAGTTTGAATCAATACAGATTACAAGTGTTCATCACCCATGAGTTAACGAATGACTGGAGGTCTATGCATTTTCCTCTGATATTTTAACAGGTCCTTACGCCACATATTAAAAGTCATTAAGGCAAACGTGAGCTCAATTTCATGCGGCTCACTTCAAAAATAATAGAAAACAAAAGACCCAAATCTCCAAGGTAATTCCCTGGAAGCTGTCCATAGAACTGAAAACAATAAATTCCAGTAAGTCAGAAACCACAGACAAACACCTCATCCTCCTCCCTCCCATGCTTACTGTGATTGCAAGAAGAAATTCTGCTTGACACCCTAGCAAAAGCAAGCTTTTCAAACTACTATTCTTGCAACCTTCTCTCTGAGTACCTAGTGAAATCTAGGCATCTTGAAAGTCAGAACACATTCAGGCTCCACCGAATAAAGGTTGTGAAAAGCCCTGGTCAGGAAATAGAACTGCAGTCCCATGGGTGTGCTAGATGTTTCTAATTTTATTGTCCCAACTAGACATGAAACAAATCAATGTCTGTCATTCACAGAATAAAAAATACTTCTTTTCATAGTTGTTCTGGGGTTTGGTTGGGGTTTTTTTGTTGGTTTATTTTTGGTTTTTAAACTTCTCAAGCTTTTTCACCTTGCCTAAATGGACAGGTTCCCATGAAGCATTCCAATTCTGATGAGTCACATTTTCTGGATAAAGCTGTCCCCATGAAAACATTTTGACCAGCTTTAGTTTCTACACAAACTCTGAAGCTGAACATTCACTGCTGAGAGTCCCTTATCACGAACAGCCTCCCTGGCTCTTGCTAGTTAGTAACTTGGTCACTTGGGAATGCACTAGGCACACAGGAGAAATCAGAGCCAATTTCTAAAGATCAGAACAGTCTGCTTCTTTGAAAGCGATGGTTAAGCTGTTGGAAACAACATTTACTGGCCTGCAGAAATTGGTCATTAGAAATCAAAGTCCTAACATCAGAAGAGCCATAAAGACAAAAAGGCAACCTAACAGACTGGTTTGGTGCTGGGGATGGTGTTACGATCACATTGGGTATGGCATGATCATATGATAGGGA
Organism: Anarhynchus alexandrinus; assembly: GCA_008711295.1. Taxonomy (NCBI): domain Eukaryota; kingdom Metazoa; phylum Chordata; class Aves; order Charadriiformes; family Charadriidae; genus Anarhynchus; species Anarhynchus alexandrinus. The sequence continues at coordinate 4,824,022 of VUYV01000059.1, forward strand.
CAAAGAATGAAAGTCTGTCCTTTTCTTTTTTGTTTTTGCTCACATAGTGATGCATTTTCCCCCCAGGTTTCCTTATTACTTTCTCAGGGAGGTCAGTTGATTTGCAACTAACTGGAAAAAATCAACGTCACTTGCTTTGATTTAGTCCTAGAGGACAAGGGGGCAGAGCACAGCCAACCTGAAGGAATAAATCCATTTATTGAAAAAAAAAATCTCTTGAGGCTGAAGGAGCTTTAAAAAAGACATATTTGAAGTTCCTGGTTTTATGCACCCGACTGTTTGGACAAATAAGGTATAGCTACATGATACAACCTCAAAGGACCGGAGGTGGAACAATCTGGCCTGTGATGTAAGAGGTGGAGTTAGTTCTCCCTGATCATACCAAGCCATGTCCTCTCTCCACATCACCTCAGGGAAACACCACATCTAAAGACTTCAACTACATCCTTTCATGGAGTACTACATGTTAGCTTTTGTTCTGTGAAAGCCAGACATCTTGGCAGGATGTAAAAGCAAGAAATGCAGAGCTTTTGATCAAGGGTTATTGTGAATAGTAGATCCTTTCTTACCCCTATGACCAAGGGCACAGATAGGCTCAGGCAATCTTCAGATAATGCAGGAAGCACTTCTGTTTCCTTTCTTTTCCCTTAAGCACTTTCTCCCATAAAAATCCTCTTTCAAAACAAAACAGTTTGAGATGGAGCTAACTAAACCTACAGGTTTAAGCAGTCCTGGCATCTAAGGACTTCTTAGCACCCTTTACATTTGGGTTTTCAAATTCACAGCTTGTCCCTGCTCCTGTGGCTGGCTGAACAAAGATTTCAGAAGATCTGAAACTAATTTCCAGCAGCAGTACGAATCCTTATCTTTCTCCGCTTTCAAGATAAATTCCTCCAGCCCAGCAGTTTGTGGCATAAACCAAGGATAAGTAAGGACCTGCTTGCACAGACTCCTACCTGATCACTGCAAGCTTGCTGAAACAGGGAAGCAGCTGTTTTACTCCATAGTCATTGATGTTGTTGTTGTCCAAATCCAGAGCCAGACGCTTTTGAAAGTGATGCACAATAAAGGAAATAGCACTACAGTCAGCAGCGTAGGCATTGCAGTATGTGAGCTTGATGTAATTGGCGTGCATGCGTTTGGCAGCCAACTTCCCCACTTTCTCGCTCTGGGTCTCATAAAGGCACCTCAGCATCCAAACAAAGTTGGGCTGGCCCTGGATCTGATTGTAGCCTGAAAGTCTGGACCGAGTGAGGCCTTTCAGGTGTGATTTCATGCTCTCCCCAAGGTATGTGATAAGTGTCTTTCTCTTTCTTTTAATGACAGCAGGCAAAACTAAATGTCTGAAGAGCTTCTGCTTGGATCTAGAAAGCAGGCCACAAAGAAACAGGTTGATAAAATTAAAGTGCTCATTATTTCGGAAAGGATCCTCCCCTGCTAGCTGTTTCTTCAACCAAGGAATAGGAAGGCAAGTAGGCTGGACAGTCTCAGTGGAAGAACATCCATTGAAAAACTGAAGTAACTCTTTGGCACCCACTTTCTCTTCAATAACCAAGAACAAAGCTGTGAAAAAAGACTGAAGGGTTAAGTGCAAGAACTCGTAAGTGGACTGATTGTCACAGCCACTGTAACCTTTAACTGTCCTGAGAAAGCCCAATTGCAAATCTTCTTCAGAGATGTTCGCTGATGAGACCTCCTCCTGCTCAAAGATAAAGAAAGAGTTCTCCATCCCTTTGTATGCCATTTTACCCAAAGCTAGAAGAGTTTCCTTTCTTGATTTGAACATCTCTGCTTGGCTCCTGGTGTTGTTCTTCAGCAAACTTGTTTTCAGAGATCGGTTCAGATGGACTTCAATCATGAGCAAAAATACATCTGTCAATGTAACAGAACAATCTGGAAGCTCGTGGCTGTCAAACATGGAATGGAAGTGTTCATAGGATTTAAAGATAATCCAACAAAATAAAGGCACCGAACACAAACTGCAGAGATTGGGGTTGGCTTCCAACTGGTTCAATACCAGTGTTCGTTGCCCCTCATCTTTGAAAAACATGGCAGTGTATTCCTTCAGGTTATTGCTGGAGAAACCACGGAGCAACACTTTCTTTCTAATGATGTTTCTTTGGATCTCAGTTCCTGTCCTCGCTGTAAGAATTTTCTTGGATCCCTTAAGAAGCTTTCCTCTGAGAAGACTTACCAGCAGCACCAGGGGGTGGATGGGTTCATTGGGTGAACACATCTCAGGAACACTACTGAGATCAAAGTTGGAATAGATCTCATCGAAGCCATCAAATGTGAAAAGAACTGTATGAGGGAATTGCAAGATGTGATGGAACACCTCTGTGGGGTCCTGGTCTGGGTAGCAATTATATTTGAAGAGTAGGTCTTTCAAACATATGGCTTCGTCTTCCTTAAAGCAACTAAACATCCTACATCGGAAACGGAAGAAAAATTTGGCCCCTATGTCCAATTCTTTTCTGGCCCAAAGACTTTGTATCTTTTGCAGCAAGATGGATTTTCCAATTCCTGCATCACCGAAGACATAAATAGTCTCTCCATCTTCATTAATTAGCCCAACTGCATCATCAAAAAGGGCTTCTAATTGACACACTATGCCTAGACTCTCATTGGTAAAACTGACCAGCTCCATAATACTGTTAGAGTAGATTTCTTCAAGCAGCATCTCTTCCCTCTGAGCATATGAGGTAACAAACTTGGACTCCCGTCCCAGTTCATGTCTGAGTTTCTGGCAATACCTGCTAACTAAAAAGACAGTGAATTATTATTAAAAAGACTATTATTAAAAAGCATATGTATAAAATGACCCACCTCTTTGGGAACTAAGACAGGGTAATAACCAAAAAATTCTTATGTGAAATTGGTTCTTTGGCAGATTACTTCTATTTGTTTGCGCTGCCATCATCACTCTCCTGGGAAATTCAGGTGGTAATGAAAGAGCTGAAGTGTGAGCCACCATTTCCTGAAAGCCGGTACTGACACTGCATTGCTTTAAGGGGCTGCTCTCTTTCAGCTGAGACTCAAAGCCAAGCCCCTGAACTTTTGTTAAAGAATGTTTTACTCTCTGCAAAGTCAGGGGTTGGTGGTCACTGATTAGCTTTAGCATCTGCCTTTTCACTATATTTATATTCTAACTGCAATTTCTGTCAGGTATGAGGTTATTCTTTCCTAACTTGTTCGGTATTTTTTATTATTTTAAGTAGAAGGCATGTGTTTTAGAAACTGGGTGCTAGGCACCATAAAAAATTCTTTTAAGGTGACCAAAAAAAGTCTCAGTTATTGTGCAACGTTGGTTTGTGGGTTTTATTGCATCAGAAACTTCACTTCAGATGGGGGCAAAGTAATTATTGTATTTATACAGTACAAAAAAACCTCTCAAGAGGAAAACATTTATTTCTGCAATACTTTAACTCTGCCTTTTGGTATAACTCATCATCTAGGATCACCGAATAATTCAGGTTGGAAGGGACCAGTTCTCTTTAATATCTTTATCAATGATCTGGATGAGGGGATCGAGTGCACCCTCAGTAAGTTCGCAGATGACACTAAGCTAGGCGGGCGTGTTGATCTGCTTGAGGGATGGCTCTGCAGAGGGATCTGGACGGGCTGGACCGATGGGCCGAGGCCAATGGTAAGAGGTTCAACAAGGCCAAGTGCCGGGTCCTGCACTTGGGTCACAACAACCCCACGCAGCGCTACAGGATTGGGGAAAAGTGGCTCGAAAGCTGCCCGGCAGAAAAGCACCTGGGGGTGTTGGTGGACAGCTGGCTGAATATGAGCCAGCAGTGTGCCCAGGTGGCCAAGGCGGCCAACAGCATCCTAGCCTGTATCAGGAATAGTGTGGCGAGCAGGAGTAGGGAAGTGATCATCCCCCTGTACTTGGCACTGGTGAGGCCCCACCTCGAGTACTGTGTTCAGTTTTGGGCCCCTCACCACAAGAAGGACATTGAGGTGTTGGAGCATGTCCAGAGAAGGGCTACAAAGCTGGTGAGGGGTCTGGAGGACAAATCTTACGAGGAACGACTGAGGGAACTGGGGTTGTTTAGCCTGGAGAAGAGGAGGCTGAGGGGAGACCTTATCACCCTCTACAACTACCTGAAAGGAGGTTGTAGAGAGGTGGGGGGCTGACCTCGTCTCCCTGGTGACAAGCGACAGGATGAGAGGAAATGGATTCAAGTTATGTCAGGGGAGGTTTAGATTGGATATTAGGAAACATTTTTTCACTGAAAGGGTTATTAAACATTGGAATAGGCTGCCCAGGGAGGTGGTGGATTCGCCATCCCCGGAGGTGTTTAAAAAAAGTATAGATGTGGTACTTAGGGACATGGTTTAGAAGTGGTTTTGTCAGGGTAGGTTAATGGTTGGACTTGATGATCTTAAAGGTCCCTTCCAACCTCAGCAATTCTATGATTCTATGATTCTAAAGTCTCCTGCCCATCCTCCCTAGCAGAACAGGGTCCTTTATGAGATCAAATGAGGTTACTCAGGGCTTTATTTAGTTGGATCTTGAAAACCTCCAAGTATGGAGACTGCACAGCCTCTCTGGGCAACCTGCCTCATTGCCTGACTGTTCTCATCATGAAATACTGGCTATTCTATTACCAAAACATCACAGTGTTGCTAATAAATTGTAGCAGAAGCCTAGAAAATACTATAGCTGGCACAAGGTGGTTATGCCATTATGCTACGTATCCACAAACAAACGCAGAAAGAGCTTGACGTTAGCAAAACAGGATGTAATATATCAACATGACTGTTGTGTTGTACAGTGTGCCTTTTAATTATCTGCCTACCACTGCTAGCAAGCACAGCATGCGCACATTTGCTTTCCCTGGCTGTGCCTGCCTAGACTCTCTTACTCTCACATCATCTGGTTAGAGCTTCCTACATAATAGGGTAGTTCTAAGGAAAGGGATATAGATGCATGACCTTACCTGGATCTGTATTTACCACAGGTTTATTACAAATATTCTCTGAAGGCTCGTAACCTATTTCATCCAGCCAAGGCTGAAGTTCATAGTAAGCATCAGTGACTTTCTGCAGGACATGGATGAAATATTCTGAGACTTCTTCTCCCTTGCTCTGAACCAAGTCTAGAATTTTGCGAACCTGAAAAAACACTACATGAAAGATCATCGATGCACAGCATTTTATCACAGTTACACTCATGGACTGCTTTAGGATCATTTTTGGATTGGAATTGGGCACCAAAATCAAAACTGGTGCTTCAAAAACTTGAATACACAATCTAGCTCTGAATTTGAACCATCACAAAACTGACTTTTTATTTGTATTTGGATGTTGCAAGAAAGTTGGCTCTGCAAGTTAAGGTCTGAACTTGTAGCTAAATTGTACGCTAACCAGAAACAAAAGGGATAAATACCACTCCTCAACAGGGAACCCAAAGGATTTCCTCAGCCTGGCTAGATAGTGTATTTTAAATCCCATGCTGGTTAAAATAAAAAAGAAAGGGGTGGTTTCTCAGTGCCCTAAATTCACCCTCTGTTTTGTAAATATTCCAGTCACATTTAGATTTACCTCAGGATTCAGCCAGATCCAGAATGGGGTAAGCAGAATCTTTCTCTGGATCTTAATGCAGATCCCAAAACCTGCAACTCTTCCTTTTAACACAGCAACTCAATTCTGCAGGCTCCCTCTGTACAGTGGACTCATTGCCTGCAACTGTTACTAAAACTAATAGCTACCAGGCAGTGGCTGGAGCGGTACCAGACTAAGTATTACCTCTAATGGCAAGGCAGAATCTCATCTCTGTGCAACCAGTACAGGGCAACCCGAGTACAAAAGGCCCTGCAAGACAGAGCAATCATTTGGGGGCCCATTTTGAATGTCCGGATTCTCTGCTTGCTGGAAATGAATGAAGAATTCAGTTCTAAACCAGACAATGGTTTCTAGGGACTGTGGTCTTTTGTGAGCATAAAGCAGGGTGAAGTACATACAGCACAGCAAAAGCATGGTGTTTTTGACAATTTGTATGCTCTAAAAAGCAATTTTATGCCTTCCAGAGAAGCTCCCCCAGAGTTCACATCACTTACTATTGTGGCCTGCTCTCTGTCTCAGCTTAGACTCCTGATGCACGGCCTCCCCCTCAGCTTTGTTGCAACAATCATGTATATTATGCTGAACAATAAGAACTGGAGATGATCATACACCATGCATTTATTCAGCTTTGACCCTATGCACAGAGTAAGCACTGTGTTACCATTTCAGCTTGCCAGCAAGAATTACTATTTTATGAAAATCTGCACTGTTAGTGAAGTCCAAGGTCTCTGAATTTTTTATGGTTTGCCTGCCTCTAACTGTGACACTATCCTGACGCTACATGACTGGCTGGTCAGGGAAACAGATCAGGAGTTTGTCTTAAGTCATGATGCAAAGAGCAACTGTGTTCGTGTGACAATTTCCTCCTATCAAAAGACCAGGAAATAATTTTTGCTAATGATGTCCAAAGATGAATCAAAACCCGAAATGTGACAGGATATACCAATTTTCCATACAAACATTGACAACGTATATAGGTCTTTAAAGAGGAGGGAAGGTGTACATATGGACAACACACAATCATTAACTTCTAAAATAATATTTCATTTATGTCTCTCCTCCTCTAAAGGAGGATGATCTGTCCCACAGCATCCAGAAGTAGATTTTCCTTGCGATGCTCTGCACAATAATGAAGGCTTGTGTGTAGCAAGCTGCACTCTGACAGCCACTGTGGTCACCTCCTTATCAGAGGACAAAGCTGCAGCTGGGAGGACAGAACAGCAATTAGCACCCTGCTTGTTCCTACAACTGCTAATGGGCATTACAAGTGGAGCCAGCAGTGCTGGAAAGAGATGTGCTGGAGACACTTGTTCAGAAGGAACGGGGTGGGGAAGTTCCAAAATAACAAATATTAGAAAAGACACTGGACGTAAACTTGCCAGACAAGCCCATAAAACCCAGTGATAAATTGAAAGTAACAAAAAGCTTACACTGCTAGTGAAATAAAAAGAATACCTTATCTGCTTGAGTTGGAAATTGGACAACAATCTCTGCATCTTCAGTGGAGAAGTAGTCATTCTTAATCAAGTTGTCAATCAAACACTGTGTATTTCGGATTCTACTGACCAGAAGTTCTCGGTATATCTTCAGCAAAACAATGAAGGACGGAGGACTTGCTCCTGGAGGTTTTCCCACAGAAATCGGCAAGTTAGCACAAAGTTGGCCTTCCATAGTTGAGACAGCAAGAAGCTGTTCCGTCTAGCTTCATCTTTGACAAACTGTCCATTTGCAGTGAGAAGTCAGCTTGGAGTTAACTTTGGGGAAACAGGCAATCTGTCCTTCACGTTACCCATCCTGTAAAAAATAATTGTATGGAACCTCAATTTAAAACTTATCCTATGCAGATACATCCTTCAATTGGCCATCAAAGATTATTTCCAACCTCTGTGTAATATCTTGGCCAACTTTATTAAAAAGTTTCTTCCTCAGGTACTTCCATTTATTTGTTCGGGTTTTGGAAAAAAATAATAAAAAATCTACAGCAGGCAGTCTCCCTTCTGTACCAGTACTTTACTGTAGCTTGCCTCAAACAACACCACTGGCATCTGCTTTATTAACTGCCTATTCTTAGCGCATAATTTAATGTTTTTTATTAGCTTTTTGTGTTTCAATAGACAAAGCAGGGCATCTGTCCAAACATATCTGGACAAGGAAATAAACGGAATAAAATTATATTTCATACCAATTAATTTTGTAGGAGGATTTAATTTATAGTAGCAATTCACTTTACTCTTTCTTCATTACAACAACAGACCCTGTAGAAAGTGTTGCCAATATGGTAATTGTCCCTGTAAGCAAGGCCCTGTGAACTCTGAGACAGTTTTAGCTAAACTAGTAAAAAGTGTTTACCTTCAGGGCACCAGGCTTGAGAGTCAGTACCAAGACTGTGGGAAAACAACTGATCAGATATTTGTTAAGAAAGCCAAGAGTAAAATGATGCTAACAGTGAAAATGCTGCTGCAGATTTCAGAACTAATACACCACTAATGGGCACAGAGCACTTCACATCTCCTAAACCTATTGGTTCAGACAGCATGTAAAACAGGGAAAATACCATTGCACTGTTTTAATTTGGTTAATCTTATCAAATTCAGGTGAGTAACCATAAAAGTTAAAACCCACAGTTTTTCAGAATCTGAAAAATAACAATGTTACAGAAAGGACTGAAATAAGTGGTTGTAAAAATACAAGATCCCATCTCTAGTGATTCACACAAAAAATCTGGACCTCTCCTTGAGCAAGAATTGCACAGAATAACTGAATTCACAGAATCTTTTCCCATATAATGAACTAGTCCTGGAAGGTGGCATCACAATTCATATTACTGGATTGGGCATCCAAGCCACCTCCATCTTCATAAAGGGAGAGATTGCACACAACACAGTGTGTAATGAAGATACCAATTTAAATGCCTGTGCAAACACTTAGGCTTGAATGCCTGACCTCAGCCCCTGTATATACATCTAGAGACACAATGCGATCATTAACTCAGACAGCTACGGGCTCAGGAAACCCTCTCATTGCTGTAGAGATGTTGTTTAGAAACTGCACTCTTTAGCACGAATGCTCTCTCCTTGTCTACAAATATATATGTGCTGTGTATGCCCCTGTTCTCTATGCCAGCTCTTGAGAGCTCTTTTTAGATGGCCATTTATTCCCATTTTTCTTTACAAGGCACAAAGCAGTAAGATCAGACCGCTCTCTATTGTATTACTAAAGTGTTTTTTTTTTTAATTGCAGTTAATATACTATATAGCAGGCATAAATTTATATTGTAATTACAATGCAACAATAAGTTAATTTAGGTACAAACCTTGCACATACAATTTCCCAAGCAAAAAGCAGATTTTTTGCAAGATCACAACTGAATCACCTCCACAAAGACAATGAGAATTTGCACAATCAACACAAATTACTGGCACCCTGCAGTAACAGGTAAAACGAAGCGTTGCTTCAGCAGGTCAAAGGATATTTGGAAGAATGTTCTTAGATTCTGATTACAGTCATATTAGTAACAACAAAACACAAAGCCCTTCTTCAACAATTCTGTAAAGGTGCCAGCTCTGCTGCTACATAATTCTCACAATTTCCCAAGACCTTTACAGTACCAGCAAACTTTCCAAATGCTCCCCAGCAGTCCCTTGACAAGCTATAACTGAGCCCTGCCAGCTGACAGATTCTTCTAGGTGACCTGCTACTGGAACAAACTCATTTCTATGGGTTTTCCATACCAGACACTGCAGCTCTGCATCAGCGTAGCTTCTCCTGCTCGACGCTGGAGGAAGACACAGTTTATACTACTGCATTTTGGTGATACTACCTATCTACTCTTACAGGGCAAACCAGCTTAGCCCCTCTGATCTCAGGAGGCCAACAGGTGCTAACTGAGAGTTGCTGACCCGCACAGATACAGGTAATTGCATTAAGACTTGAGCCCTCTGAAGGCTGAGACCAGGCAAATTCCCAGCACAACTGTTTTGGATCACAGCCAACTCCAAAACTGCAAAACTCTTTCAACCAAAGGGAATGTAACTAAGTGATCTGACTTTCTTACCACATGAGTAAGTGACTGCATCTACTCAGACAAATCAACCTTTCATTACACCATTCACATGACCCACTGGATGAAGTGGCTGATTTCTGAGTCACTCAGCTTCCTAGAAGCCACACTGGCATATCTCTTTGTTCAAGAAAGCTCATGCCATAAATGAAGTCTATCATGAAGACCACACAATGTTGAAAACATAATTTACTCTAAAGCTTTTGAAAGCTTTTAGAGACAGAAGATATAGAGAAAAAGATAGAGTCACCTTAAAACACATGCAACAGAAATATTAACCCTTTTCTTTCAAGATACTGCATCTACCCAATGTTCCCTGCTTGCTTTGGTTATTCTAGGACATTTGGTTGTCCTAATGCATTTTCTTTCTTCCTACTTTGTGAAAAGAACTGAGACAAACATCCATGAAAACAATGAACCAAAGCGCTGTCATGTGTACAAAACAAACAGAAGTATTTTCTTCACTCTTTCAGGTCCATCTACAAAGAGAATAAGAAAAGAAAGAAGAAATACAGCAGAAGGATGGGTATGTGGAAAATATGGAAAGATCAGAACGTCTCAAAGATGCCCGCCCTGCATCTAAGTCCAAGTCAGTACAGAACCTGGTTGCTACTGGAAGGGGTGTGCATGCATATGCTGCAGGAGAGAGTATGTTCCCTTTCACACAGGGTGATCTGCAAGAGACTGGAGAAACAGGAGAGGAATCAAAAAAAGAATATTAAGTGAGGCTTAGCATCATGGGAGAAAAGGAGAAAGAGCAAAAATGCCGGGCAGAGAAGTCAGAGCTGGCAATATGAATTCTGTGCATGATGACGTACTCGGTGATATTTTCAGTGGCAATATTAACTTTAAGGCAAAAGAACCCACACCACCCAGTACTGGAGAAAACGGTAATTTTCATCAGTCTCTTTTAATAAGAAAAAATGGAATTTTCCACCATCCATAGACTACGAAAATGTCACATCAGATGAGCAGCTGAACACCTTAAATGGTGCTGGAACAGAAAGACTTCCTGTCACACATAGTTAAGAGCAAGGCAGGTATGTGCATGTTTGTAGCAAAGTGTATCACCTATATGAAGAAACTTCAGGTCTTACTCAGACAAAAGTAAACACAAAAATTTTCTACAGTAGCAGTTCTAGATTCAACAACACCTAAAAGTCCTGATCAGCATGAGAAACATACTTGTTCTCTTAGAGAAACACACTGTCCATAAGATACGACACACATGATTCTGTTTTGCTGGGGGCAGTTGTTGTTCTTGTTATTTTAAACATGAGGCCAATGTGCCGACATCATGAGGTCTCCAACTTATCTGCAAGTCCATCACCTCTCTTTCTGGAAAGAGTCCTAGCTTCCATAGTCCTTTAGCACGAGTCTTTTCAGTGAGGGATCACAGGGTTACAAACTACTAAGTCTCTTTTTATGAGAATCTGTTAGTTTTACAATGCTAGGTTACACATCTGGTACGTTTAAAGGTAAATGCTTATACAGCTCATAAATATACATTGAAAGCATTTTCTTGCTAGACTGCACATAGTGTTATTTGCCTTATCTTGGGCACCCCAGATGCTGGATTCCATTCCAGTGCAATTCTTCTGACTGATGTGGTATCAGTCATGGGGACGCTGTTAGAAAAGCCTGAGACATACATTAATGTGAGACACATCAGTGCAGTGACCAAGGTCTAAAACTATCCACTGTTGAGAACCACTGCCTCATTTCTAATGGCTAATGAATAAAATAACTTTCCTGAAAGCCACCTTGAGGCTCTTAGAATCCTTTGAAAAACATCACTAAGTTAAAATAGAGATCACCTGTTCTAACAGCAACACTTTGTGAACATATTTATTTAGAGAAATTAACATTAACACTGAGGTTTATACACAGAAAGGTATGTACATGGGGAGAAAGGGAAAGATTTTTCAAGCCTGATACAGTAGCTGAAACAGCAGAACACCTAATAGGAAAGGAGAGAGACGAGAGAGATGACACCTGGGCAAAGCAGGAGTCTAGCACGGAGAGAGAACAGGAGAGACTCTTATGGGGAAAAGCTTCCTATCTGGGAACAGAATGGACTTGTTCCTGAGAGGAAAAATAAAAACCCATGATTTACACAAGAGGCTGCCAATAATGTTGGAGAAAAAATTCTGTTAGCCATTTTGAGGACAGCAGCTTCGGTCAAGTGAAGAAGACAGAAAACAGATTACCAGGAATTAAAAAGAACCAGAGACCGGAGTGCTCATCCATCAGTTGTACAGGCAAAGAAGAGAGAGAAGACAGGGCCTTGGCTGAATAAAATATCAATGGGGACTGAAGGGATGTGAGAAGCAACAGCAAGTCTGGCAAGAGATGTGTATGATAAGCCCGCATAACTGAGAATAACAAAGAGGAAGCAAGACTGGGATCTGGCCAGGAATAAGGAGGGAAATTAAAAAGGGAAATGAAATTTGTCATAGTAAGAGATACAGTAAAAGTATCAGTGCTTACAGCATGGTTTTGTGTAATCCATGTCAATAAGCTGCAGTGGCACTGATGGCCTCTTCATGAAGGCACTGGCACTTTATCTAGTGGTTCTTCTGACTTCCTTCTATTCTCAGCATTGTGCAAGCATACATACATTAATATCTTTCCTGGCCCTGCCCTTCTCACATCCTCTTTTCACTAAGATCTCTTTGCTCTTCTTCTAACAAAACTGCTATGTCTGTTCAGCTTCCAGTACTGGAAGTCCTCTGGCAGTGAAGAATACATGGGTTTATCACACCAAGGTCTTACATACGTAAACACTGTAGATAAAGGGACTGAAGGATCTTAAAGAATAGCTAAAGAACATTTGCACTTTTGGGTGAACTAGGGAGTTCACTCCTCATTAAGCTGGCTGCTCCCAAGGAGACCGCATAGGATGAAGTAGTAAAGTCAATACAAGGAGCAAATTAATTAACAACTGTCCCTGAAAGCAGCTGATTTAAGGCCAAACAAGAATATTTCTGAGGAGTTGAAAACTCGGTCAATACTACTTCTTTGTAGTCTTGCTATTCTGACAAAAACTGTTCCTCTAAATTGCCCACGCCACATACCTAGCCAGTAGCTGGATTTTCACAGCACCTAGTAGCCAGCTCTGGCAGGACAACAGTGGAGCACACACACAAACCTCAGTGCCAGCCCAGGGCTAGTGGAGTCCCTGCTGGCATAGCCTTCTGTCCATAGTGTTCAAAATGCAATTACTCTTCGAGAGGTGGCTGTATGAAAATGGCACTCCATTTCACATGAAAATCTGTGCCCTTTGTGTATCCATTTTTTTGTTTCCTTAGAAAAGTTATTTTACAGTGCCGGCCACCCCACTGCAGAGTCATTACAGCGAGAGAACTGGAGACTTTGACATGCTTTTTCATTAATAATGGTAATCTAGACTCAGTCAGGCCAGTCTAAATTTTTTGCTACCACCGGGAGAGACAGAAAAGAGACCGATTTTCCACATCTTATTTCACATGTGCCACAGCAGCCGGTCATTGACTATAACAAATTAATAAGACAGAACATATTTCCGCACAGCAGCTCTCACTTTTAAAAGAACTTCAACTATTTTACATAGTTCAAGAACGGTAAAAAATATGTAGAGATTAGAAGCAAACTGGCACATACACTACACAAAAGGTCTGCATGTTTTGATGAGAAGTGATGCAATGTATTTCCCGGAGGTACTGAAAAATAGCCTTTTATTTTTATAGAACAAATGGTGCGTTGGTAGAGCTTGTACAGAGTCCCTGTACTGATCTTCAATGATATTCTGTATCTATGAGTTAAAACATATCCATCATACCCCAGTTTACAATCTCTGTGTAACTATCATCATCAATGCTACATGTGTCAATAAATGCCCCAGGAGCCATATATTAACATCACACTAGTGTAAATCCATTACAACTCGTGATTTTGCATTGCTCTGGGGTCACCAAGATCAGCATCTTTCAGTGATTTTTCCTCCCTACCCTCTGTATCTCTCCTTTGACTGTAGCATAAGCTTTTGTAGCCATCCTGAGTTGTTTGCAGAGCGACAGATATAAAAGAACACAGAAGAAATTATTTCTGCCTCCACCTGGTAAACTGACAAGCTTTTGTTTAAAAGGCACAGGCTTCTACAGGAATATTCATGTCCCTTACAGGTTTTTCCGCTACATTTCCTGAACAACTTTTAAACAAATGGAGCTCTACATAAGATGTTTGGATGAATTAACAAGTCCCTGTCAAAAAGATTTTATGTGGCTTCTTGATAATTCCTTTCAGGAAAACATTTAATATATAAGAAGGAACCACTACTAAAAAGCAAAGATATTTTCTTTCATCAATCAGAGAAATGTTGGGGATTTTTTCTTTAGCGATGGAGGAGGAGGGGAACAATTTACTGGTATATCTAAAAAACGGAACTGCTTTTCTACTATCATTTACTATTTTCACATTCAACCTGCAGTGAATTCTACAAAGTTGCAATTAGTGGAACTGCATATTCACAGCTCTCCTAGTTCTACCTCCCAAGCGTTGTTCTGGTCATTAACAGCAAACCTAATTAGCTACCGCCACTCCACCTGGCCAAAGACCACCCCTCGCATCCATCGATCCGGCAAAACAGGGTCCTGCACAGGGACTGCCCAAGCATCGAGGTGAGGCAAGAGTCAACTGCTGGTGCCAGCAGCACGCTGGCGTGAAGGAAGACCACCCTCCCGCCATGCCATGGCCTCCCCACTGCCACCGGCCACCAACTCTGCCCGGGCCGCCCTCTCCTTCAGCTCCTTTCGCATTAAAGCGAGCAAAGCACCGAGGCCTAAATGACTCCCGCATGGATACGCACCTTCAGTCAGGTTTACGGCAAGTAAATGGCTTTTTTTCTTTTTTTTTTTTTTCAACCTGTTGTATCCATCGCTGAGGGGACAGGCGCGGGTAAGCGATGGGGCTTCCCTCCCACCTCCTCCCCGCTTCGGGACCCCGACGGCCTTCAGGACAACTAACTACATCCCCGGCCGGCATCTGCGCCAGTATTTATTCCTGGTGGCGTTGCTGTATTTTACACGAAGGGGGCCGTTTCCCTCGCCGAGCAGCTGCCGGGCCCCCACTCCTCGCTCGCTGCCCAGAGGCAACAGCCGGCGGGGCGCTGCCCTCCCCCTTCCACCTCGCAGCCCTTTCCCGCCGTAGCAGAGAAACTTTGGTTTACAAAAAAAAAAAACAACCCCAAACAAACAAAAAAACGCAGAAACTTTGATTTCCACCCTCCAACCCGGCGCCAGGCGCTGACCTGCTGCCTCACGCCCCCTTTCCGCCCCCCCCCAGCCCCTCGTCCCTCCGCGCCGCCTACCCCTCACGACATGGCGGCCGCCCCCCACCCCCGCCCCGGCAGCCACCGCTTGCGAGTAGTAAGCGAGGCGGGCAGCGCCCCGGCGACCCTCCTCCGCCCCTGGCCCTTCCCCTGCACTCACCGCGGCGGCGAAGGGACGGAGGCGAGGGGAGGAGCGGGGTGGCGGCCGGCCCACGGGTACTTTCCCCCTCTACCACTCCTGCCAAGGAGCTACCGCCCCACACACGGTCTCTCCTCCCCGGCGGGAAGCGGCTCCTCCCCACCCAGGCATGGCCGAAGGCCTTTTCTCCTTCAGGAACACCCGCCTTTCCCTCCCCACACCGGCATGGCGGAGGGCCTCCTTTCCTGAGAGAGGTGCCGGGGGTCCCACCTCGGCAGAGGAAGCTTCTCCCCGGCCCTCAGGAGCTCCCGCCATTTTCCTCAAGAGGGGGCATCAAGTAGCTCCTGTCAACTCCCTCCAAAGAGGGTCTCGGGGCATAATTTTTTCATTTTCTTCTCACAACCCCAAAAGGACCATGGTAAGGGTAAAGCAAAATAAGCGGTGCTGGTGGCAAGGAGTGTGTTTGTGCACAGTTTTGCTCTCCATACTGAAGTCACAGCCATTAAAAATGCAAACAGCCCATTGAAGTCCCAGTTACATTTCCACATGGCCAGCGTGCGCTCACATCAGCAACACTGATATTTCTTGAAGCGTGCATGGACCAGACAGGGGAGAGGTTTTGGTAATTGTGGTTTTATTTCATCAGTTTCAGACCAGACAGTGCAGATACAGAAAGTACCGTGTGTTACTGCAGTCACCATGCCCAACTCTGGAAATGGGCATATGGCATCAAGACAGCACCTATACATCCCTGACAGAAGTTTACTGAAAAATTTTATGCAGAGAAGACACAGTAGGTCTGCTACTTTGTTATTTGTTTAATCTAAGCAGTCACACAGTGACACCAATTATATCTTACACCTCTCTGTACATCAAGAGAAAAAAACCCCAACATCGTACAGAAGATAAGCCGAAGTTCAGTTGTTTAACATCTTCCAGGTTGTCAATTTCTCCTTGTCCCCCCCCCCACTAACTACGGGGCTTGCCAAGTGCCATAAAGGTAAGTACTCTAAACCTTACAAGAGCTTCCAGTTTTGCAGGAGATTGTCAAAGCTGGGGGGATGGCGGGGAAAGCCAAGTCTCTTCATCTGGGGTTTAACAGACAAGTAAAACCATGAAACAAATGTGCTAGGACTCACAGGAGACTTCCTGATTTCACTGGACATGATACCAAGGCCTAGATAAGCAACAAGCCAGTCAAAAAGGACATTAAAAATATTTTGGAATTATCTAACGAAAATGAATTCTTAAAAAAAAAAAAAAACAAACACGAAAACCAACCACATCTGTTGGTTATACAACCAGTTCACCTACGATGATTACAAGACATAGAAAGGAGAAGGTCATTATGCTTTGAATGACATCCTTTGCTGAATGTTGTCTTCAGGCCTGGTTTGCCTTTTGAACTAACACTTAAAAACATGGAGATGGTTAAAATAAATAATATTACTTTTCTTTCTTTGTTAGCTATAAAAAGAGAAACCGGAACTTCATAGTGTCAAATAGGTTGGGCTTTAAACCATTAAGAGAAGCAGCAGAGGAAAAAGTTTAGTCATGGTTTAGAGTTTTCAGTCTACTCTGCATCTAACAAATATTTGAAATTCTTGATAATTGTGTATACAACATTAAAGAACAAAGGGCCTGATCCTGCAGCCCTTATTCCTCAGAAGGCAACAGATGCCAATACCCATTGAGATGCCCTTTTTCTTTTAAAAAAGTCAGTAAACGAAGCACACATTTGCATGCAGCACTGCATGATAATTACAGAAAGATAATTTCTAAATCTGCAAAAACTTCAGCATGTACTCAAGCTATACATACAAAGTGAAGAAGTTACCAATGTCAATGTGTCTTCAGACTGCAAATTATGTCTAATGGCTTACTGTAGATGCACAGCAAACTCATCTTTTCTTGATAAATAAAGAAACTGCTGATCAGCGCAGTGAGGAGAGGTATGTAAATCAAGGTGAATGGCCAGGCACACGCAGAGGTATTCTATGAAGAATTTATTTTCTTTGCTTTAATAGCAGCTTCAATCTCTTCCATGATTGGCACTGGTCCTGCATAATTATTAGTTTCAATAGCTTCTAATTTCTTCTGATACTCAGTTGGCAAGCCATTCTGTTCCGCACCCATGCAGATAACCTAAAAATCAAAAGGGGAAAAAAAAAGGAAAAGCACCTTCAATAATAGCATTAGGAAGGACAGACCTCTCCAAACATTTACTCATACAGAAAGAACCATTAAGTTAACGTGAGAATTAATCCCAAATAATGCTACTTGTACTTAAAGATAGCCAAAGGCTTCTAGAAGACCACCGAAGACCTCAATAGCGTCATTACTCTGAAAAGGTTTGTAACTACCAAGGCATACCCCTAAGATTCTGAAATGCTACTAACATGCACAAGACTGCACAAGTAAGCTGTTATTCAGTTATGCTGTTCTTTCTTCCAGGGAGGAAGAGAACTACTTTTTATGCCTTTAGCCAGCCTTAGTATCACATCTCAGTGAGAAGCAGCATACATTTTCAAAGTTATTTTTAAAATTAAACTGTTCAAATCCAAAGCACAACAGCATGGTTGTAGCAGACAGGTTATGGAGTAACAGAAACTTAGCTTAGTGGAAAAGCACACCCTTCTCAAGCCTCTTAATTTTTCCTTCGCCCCCACCCCCACCCAAGTTTTGGTTTTGAACTGCACAGCATTTTATTCCCAGTCTGTTTCACATTTTCTCCAGTATAACAGGCTGACCAGTTTGTCCCTTCCCAATACAGACTCCTGTGAACATCAGCTGAGAAGGAAACCCAGATACAACGTTTCATGGTTATGGAGTAACAGAAACAGATACTTAGCTTAGTGAAAAAGCACAGATTCCTTAGAATTTCCTACTGTAGCTTTCCTTCTACATACAAAATAAACTTCAGTATTGGTACAAGAGAAAATAAGTCACAGTGAGAGGAAGAGAGCAGGCTATAGGAGCCAAGGCTTGAAAGAGACACCAGCAAGCTCCCATACAGAAATGAAGAAATAGATTAAAATGCAGATTTAAAAAGCTGACACTATTGTAAAGACTCTTTCATGCAATCAATAGCCAGGAAATTCAAGGATGAGGTGTCTAGAAAGGATGAACTTTGCCACAAAAAGTACACAACAGCAGATGGATGTAGATCACTGTGTGCAGATGCACTCACCTGCACTAAATTTTCAGCTCTCCTGCCTGGTTAACTTAAACAAATAAAAGCTGGGGGGGGACAGGGGGGCAAGAAGAGAACTAACAACCGACCCTGACAACAGCAGGAGGGAATGTTTAACTAGATAAAGTTGCCAATATTGGAAGTCTGCTTTTACAGCATACTAGCGAGAGCTGACAAACAGCAGCAGACTATGTATTAATTGCTAGAAAAGTCCTAAAGATCTGTCTTGACAGGAAGCGGGAAGACAGGGGGGAGGTTTGTGAAGCAGCAGAGCCTGCTTTCTAAGCAAGCTTTCTCTTCAGAAGTGTGGCAGCAGCTGGCCCTTAGCTATGCTCCTAGAAGCTGATTCATGGGAGCGAGTTCCTCGGTTAAGAGAAGGCTGCACACTTGGGATTTAACAAGCTCAAGCCCCGTTTCTTTGCTTTCGGTAGAAAAAAAGTCAACACGTTACAGTGATGTCTATCTGCAATTGCTAATAACTGCACAATTCCAGACACGCAGTCATGCCACCCGGGGCTAGGCCCGCATCAGATCTCACAAGCTAAGCAGGTCAGGCCTGCTGCGTGACTGGATCATGTGTCTCTATAGAGTCAGTGTGTTGCAGAGCAGTGTTGAAACAGCTCTGCCCCACCAGCCCTCAAGTGGGAACCCTGCAGTGCTCCACAATGTTGCTGGAAGTCCTGTGATATACTGATGATGCATCTGGTAAAAGGAGGCAGGTGAACTCCTGTATTAAATGACAGTAAGATACTTCATAAGACAATAGGGATAATCCATGTCCTTGAGACTACAAGACAGGTGGTGTATTTTCCCCACAGAAGCTTCCCTCTGTCCTTTTAGTGGAGTACATTAATTTTTCAAACAGAGAACTGCTGCATATATGTAAACAAGATCCTTCAGAAATCCTTGTGTCAGTCATAACTAATTCACAAGTTAAACAGAGGCTTCACGTAAGGCATAACTAAGCCAAAAAATAAAACTGATTTAGTAGGCCTTTAAGAGCTAGCAATCTTCTGTGAGCATCATTACACTATTACATCGCATAAGGATTAAGTTATACCTTTACATTAGAGTTACTCATGCCTTCCATCCACTGTAAATAAACTACTTATTAAATAGGACGGAAATACTGCATTATATATGTCTGTGCATTCTCTCCAAAATGACAGTGCAATACCTACCTTTTTATATTGAGGAGAAGGAGGACCACAGACGTAGTCCTTCATCTGGTAGCTTCGACAGGTCAGTACCTTTCCTGCTTGAGTGTGGACATTAACTTCTATTGGGACATAAATGCCACCTTCAACTCCTTCTTGCCTGTAAAGGACATTTATTCCTTTCATGCCAAATAACTGATGCATCTTTTAAACAAACTGTGCAATTTAACATATGCATTTATTATAACAGAATTCAAGGCAGGACACTGGTCTGCACTGTTAACAGACTTAAAGAAAAGCAAATAAAGCAAAACATATTCCAGTACTTTTTGTGCAAAGTTGTTTCCCATCCAAAAATAAGTTTCTACAGAAGCAGCAGCATTCACTTTTATCATTTCAGCTCTGTAAGGAAGATGACTAATGGTTAACTTGCGAAGTTAGAGAGAATACTCCTTGTGAATTAATTACTGTGCAAGTCTGGTAATCTACAAGATAAACACAACCAAGATTATCAGAATTAATGAGCCAGGCACATATCATTCACTACCTTCCACTCAGATAATGAAACAACTGCAAAGTTTTATCTTGCCCATTGTGTTACATTTGAATAAGGGGAAACTCGCACAACTCTTTCGATGCACATTCCAATGAATAATCCAAGACAGCCTTTAATTTGCACAATACATGTACAGCGACAATAAACTAGATCAGGGCAAAACCCTGATTTTTTTTTATTGGCAAAATCATGCTGTCTTAGGAAAACAAAACCAAACTCAAGAACAACGCTGCTTGTTGTCTTTAACCATTAGCATTCAGCCACCAAAAATCTGAAGAAATAGCAGTAAATAAGAAGCTTAAGCAATACAAGACAGGCTTTATAGCACAATTAACTTTAGATGTGCTTTAGATATGAGTGGTAACATGGGTTTTAACGCTGCTTGTCAAAACATTTTGACAACTTATCTTTCTTTCAAAGACTACCATTTCAAGTTACTTAACATACATAACACGGGACATGTTATGTGAGCAACTAGGTTAAGTGCAAGTAGAGACTGGAAGCTAACTGCAGATTCAAGGCCAACAGACTGCAAAATAAGTCACATGGGTGTGTGAGAGCAAGAAAGATGTTATAGTTAAGTAACATCCATTGCTAGGATATATTAGCAAAAGTAATGATTTAGTCCATAACTTTCAGATTTGTGAAGTGCAGAGGACAAAAAAAAAAAAAAAAAGCTGACCACGAGACAGCACCAAAATGCGTTTGAAGCCAAAGAGTTCAGCAACCTAAGCAAAAGATTCCCCTCCCATACTCGTTTTCAATATATTACATTATTTTACTAGTATTTCAACTAACTACATGCAGCACCAACTACATTTTCCCTCCTCTGCTTCTGGATAACAAAGCAGAGACTTCTTTACCCAGACTCAGGGGGGATGGGGTGGGGGAGAAGCAAGGAGGGGAGAGGAGGGGGCGCATAGCAATTTATTTTTTTTTTTCCTTGATACATGGACATTCCAGGAAATAACTTGGTTGAGAACTTACAAATATATCTGCTTGCGCACAGCCAAAGAATCCCAAGACCTTCAGCAGGAACACATGCAAGCTGACTTCACTTGGTTAGGAGCAATCCTTAGAAGAACACTATTGACTCTCACTACAAAAGCCAAGAACTGGAAATGGAAGGAAATAGGATGTGTTCACCTTCATGGCATCAGTGAGGCAGCTGGAAAAAAGCAATCTTTACTGCTAGTGTCCATCCTGCAGTTTTTGGTGACATTATAGCACTCGAGTCTCTAACATCTTAGCCAGCATTAAAGTTTATCCCCTGTCAAACAGATGACAGGCATCTCCAGTTCTACAGTATGTAGACAACACTTCTAGAAGCCAAAATACAAAATACTGTCCCCATGGCAGGGGGGAAAGGTGCTACTATCAAAGCACATGCTGTCAGACAGGATCTTTATACTTGTGAAGTTTACGCTTTAGGAAAGCATGGTAAATCAGGAGATTTCAGTAAAGGTCTGCAGAAAGGGGGGCAGGAGGTAAGTGCTAGTGTAAGCAACAGAGGGGGAACTCAGGCCATCATAAAGCAGGGACATGTGAAGCTCTCCCCAACCAGAAGCCTACCAGCCGGATGCCCTCCTGCTTGGGACTAACACTCCCAAACCAGGACATGAGAGTGCTGAGAGTGCCCATTCCCATGATGTGCTAACAGAACTTGGGCAACAGTTTCTGTTGTATTTCAGGTTCACTGTAGGCAATGAAAAGCAAGTTGGAAGTTCCAAGTTTCATGGCCAAGGTTACAAGGACATGCCTACACAGCACAGTGCAGCCATAACCAAAATTGCAACAGTACCCGAGGCAGGAGAACTGTATTAATTTAATGCTTTCAATGGGTTTAATATGCCCTGCTTCCTTACCCTCACTAGCCCAGATTTCTACTGGAATTAATTGACAGTGATGAACGGCTCTGAACAAACAATCCTTGTGTACCAGGAGCACCATGCTGTGCAGGCACATCCCAAAAGCTGCAGTAAGCACGTGACAGCAGCCAAAGTTTTGGATATTAAGTTCCAAGTCCTGCCTTAGACTCTGCAAGAAGTTATGCTGCTCCTTGATTTGTTTACCCAGGTGGTCCTCCTGACTTCAGCCTGGGAACAACTTGCTCAAGTTGCCCAAAACTTGTCTTAATTATCAGGCACAGGCAGAACATCCTCCACCATGCATTGTAATGGTGCAGGTAGCTTCTCCCACTCAAAGGGAGAAGCAAAACCAGCCCAGCTCCCTGTGTGGATCTACCTCAAGTTCATAAAAGTTTGAATCCTTAGAAGACATGCAAAATAACTTCCTCAAAAGGTCCCTTTGATTGTATTAAAGATCTCCTCCTCCGCTGCAAAGTCTTGTCCTCCTCCCTTCCTTTTCCACTACAATTGGAGTCTACAGATGTATAGAGACAGAAATTGATGTCAGTCTCAAAGGAAACTCTCCCTAAAGCAATGGGGAAAGTGCGACAAGACAAATACAGAGTTTACAGTCATTTAAGGGACAAGACATTGTGAGGACAGGGGTTAAAAAAAAGAAGTCTGACCAACATATCCGGTCCAGATCAAAGTCCACACCTTGTTAAAATATGCCTAAGTAGCTTTAGCTTGAAAACAACGCCATTTCAGTCACAAATGTGTTAGAAGTGAATACATGTACTGTGATGTGAAATTCACGTATTAAAATCCAAAGCATCTTCTTGATTCCAACACCAAAGCTTCCACACAGCTCTTTACCAAAAATTAACTACTACTATTCAATCGCTTGCTAAGGTAGTAGAAGACAGCAAAAGTTAAGTCACCTACTTATCCAGTGAACTTAAATTGCTAGCGTTCATTTTCCACACTATTCCCCATACTTCGTCTCCAGGGCTCTGAACAATGGTGGCTGTACCTCCATGCCAGACAGAACTTGTCCTGCCTTGATGATGGCCAAACTCGAGCTTAAAGTCCTGCAAATGAAACCAATGCAGAGAATCAATTTCCACTTAAGATAAGGGCCATTGGCTATTCTTGACATGAAAGGGGCAGCTAAAGGAGAGTCTACAAGTAGTCAGTGGAGTCACAGAAGGAGGAACGGACAGGTGGGATCTGATCCAGCTCCCATCTTACAAGGGGCTGAAGTCAGCCTCTTCCACCTCTCTATGAGAAACAGGAGCATTGGTCTGGCAGAGAGCACTGTTGGTAGTCTTGGCCTGCGGAGACCTGGATCAACATCCAAATCTCTCAGTAGGCTGGCCTAAACATTAGCTAACAGTTTCTAGCAGTGAGAAGAAAGCGGAGGTAGCCCTTCTTCTAGAGTAGCACACATATCCAATTCTTCAGTAAACACAGCAGTGCTGAAGAAATCTCAGCTTCACTTGTCCAAGTTGGCAGTGACAGGATTGCTGATGTGCTTCTCTTCAGACAATATGAAGGGCCCTCAGCTGAGGTGTGCCATGAAAGAGGGAACTGACCACTACTGCCTTCTCATTCCTCAAAAGACACACCTACCCTTGCAGTGTTTGGTGCTGTTAAGACCGCTACCATGCAGGGTC
The DNA here is from genome assembly GCA_008711295.1 of Anarhynchus alexandrinus. Lineage (NCBI taxonomy): Eukaryota > Metazoa > Chordata > Aves > Charadriiformes > Charadriidae > Anarhynchus > Anarhynchus alexandrinus. The sequence goes on from VUYV01000059.1 coordinate 4,847,532, forward strand.
CATGAAAATAGTAAGGGTAAAGAAGCCTCCAAGCTGGTGAGCTTTGGGTCTTGTCCTCATGCACTAATAAAATTGCCCAATTATAAAATACCATCCTGTGGTTTTTCCAGTGTTCTGTGCCATCTCATCACCCAACTGGAACATTCTTGGGTATTTTTAAGTCAAGGCGTATGCCTCCTTGAGTGTCCTTATTCAGGTTTTTGCAACTTGAAACGTTCTTTTAGAAATCCCATCTCTTTTTCTTATAACTAACATCAAATATTACTTTACAGGCAAAAGAGAATAATGGGTTCTTGCATTTTTCCAGGCTGATTTCCCATCTGACTCTATACACTCAGTTTCCTCTCCTACTTGTTAGCCAATTTGTGGATCCTTCCCTAGCAGTACGGAAGGGAAAGAAAAAAATACCACCACAAAAAACAACCCACCAACTTTAAGGAAGACTACCTGCTTAATCACAACAAAAAAATCTGGCAAAGGCAAAAAGGATTAAAAACAGCAACAAAAATAAAACCTAAAGCTATACAACTCCACAGCTTTGCTTATTTCTCATGATCACCCTCTTTAAGCTATTAGATAATTTTGATTTGAAATATATGCATGTATACATATTAACACTCACTTTGTGAGACACGTTACCTTCTTATAGTATGTCCTAAAAGATATGGGGAAAAGGTTGCAAAAGTTGAGCAGTTGGAGGTTTACACACAGCACAGCACTGATCAGAACACTAACCAAGTTTTGGTTTTTTTGTGTGTGTGTGTGATAATCAGCAGCCTGGCAAAGCCACACTATTTACTCTGTCAATAGAGTCATCTTCCTACCCCATAAAATGTCTCCCATTTAACTACTTTCACTAGAAAAAAGTTTACTTAAGACACACTAGTCATCAACCGTTTGACAAACTGCTGCAGAACAGCTTTGCAGTGTTGGGATCACCGGATTACAGCGTGAGGAGGTCTCTGGACTAGGCCCTGCAGACACTCAAGCCCAATTAATTGGCACACAAGTAAACGGTCCAGTCAAGCAGTAGCCTAAAGTTATAGATGTGGACAAGTGTTTGCAGGGCAGCCCCAAGGAAATACTCCCATAGACTCAAGTACCCTCACAGCAGCCTAGTGGAAAAAAAAAAGAGTGCCGATTTTTAGTTTATTCCTCCAGTTATATTTTCTTGGACCTGACCCGCACTGAGTATCTGCAAGAAGGTGTATAAAACAGTCAGGTACCACCCAAAAAGGGCAACAGAGACCGTACAGAAATAGGGCAATTAGCTCTGGTTCTGGAGGCAGGAAACCCTATGTTACACCACGTGGGCACTGCAGGGAAGAAACACACTAGAGACTGCGTTGGGTCAAGAGCTCGGTCTTTGGCCCTTCTTCTAAGTACCAGTGTAATACTCTCTCTGTGCTTGTTACACGTCCCATTTCTTACAGCTTTTGATTGAAGATTAACAAAGCTTGAAAAAAAATAAAAACAGAGGGAAGTGAATTTAATACTATAGTTTAGCATCCAAAGTACTCTGTTTACAGGCTATTTTTCCTCTTTTTTTTTTTTTTAAGCCAGCGTGGCACTACCATAGAGCAATTAACTGAAAACCACTCCAACCTTTGTGTGCTCCCAAGCACGGGCGATTTTCCAGCTGGAAGCAAGGGAGTGAAGCCGCCCGGCGTTAGCAGGGAGCACAGCAATCGGTCGAAGGCCACCTAGAAAAGCTACTGCCTGACTGCCAGCTAACCTGCAGCCTGGCAAGAGTTTACTGTGTCACCTGAAAATATACCCAAAACCCAAACAGAGAGCTGAAGCACAGGGCTTTCTTCTAGCCAAAGGTAAGCGTGCAACACTACTGCTTTCCTCCTCACCTCCCAGGGCTGAGCCTGCAAGGCGCTGGGCTCTTGGCAGGTTCAGCTTCTCAGCAGTATCGGGAAGCGCCTGGCACTTTACAGCAGCAGGCCTCAGTTGCCTCAGGTTGATTGTCCCAAGAGACACCAAGTGTCTAACTACATGGAGTTTATTAATTACAAGTTTTTGGAACTTCTTCATATACTCTCTTGTAGCTCGTTTCCTGCCAGTTACCCCAAGAGAACCTTCAAGTCATCCTTAAGTGGCATCAATCAATGCTCTGCTCCTCCAAGGACCCTTCCAGTTGCACAGATCCGTACGTCAGCAGCTTAATGACCAGGAGCTCGTATTTCCAAGCCTACGTGAAAGCCAAGTCGATATACCAACATTTAATAACCCCGGACAGGGGAGAACCACCGGGGTGGGGGAAGGTGCCGCTGCAGTTGCGCAGCACTGGGGGAAAGCTTGCATCCCGCCTGACGCGCAGCACGGGGAGGGCTCCTCGCTTGTAACCAGCGTGGCAGAGGGGAAGGAGAAGCTTTGATTTTTATTTTTTTTTTAATTTTTATTTTTTTTTTTAAACAAAGCATCATCCTTTTAAAACTATCGGGAACTTGTCCCGTCAACCCAACTGAGCACCTGCTACTTACATTTGCAGGTTCATAACTCTACACGCAGGGTCCTGCCTGGCTTGGTTAGCCCCAGTAAGATAAGCCCCACAGAGGTGGGACCAACGCCAACACTTCTTCGGCGGAGGGCAGCCCCGAGCGTCACGCCATGACGTCAGGGGTGACGGGATACCCCCACCCCTCCACCTGAACCGTGCTACAGGCTGCTGCACCGGACTCCGTGCAACAGAGCCAGGCTCACGCGTGGCTCT